>JARSSU010018029.1:0-54356 GCA_029619165.1 Eurosta solidaginis | reverse complement strand
GTAGCTGCTGAGAAACCGCTTCTACTTGAGCAAATTCGCTTTGCGCTATTGCTTCCTCATCTAGGTCTAAGTCAAGGAAGGCTTCATTCACTTGCCTTCAATTTCGTTAGTAAGACTCTCACCTTTCACACAGGGTCGGCGCAACTCTGCTACAAAATTAATTGGTACAAAAAGAAGTTGTTGCCGTAGGCGTGGCCGTAAATTATGTTTTAGAATTTCAAGCAGATCTGCTTCCGACAGGGACTTTCAAGTGGTTCCACGATTTTTAAGATGGCGTTACGGAACTCATCAAAACATTCGTTTTGGCCTTGCTTACGCGCGCGTGTTAGTTCCTTAATCTTGAAGTCACTCCTATGCTGCTGGAAATTAGTCCTCAGAGCTTGGCAAATAACTGGCCAGGTAACTCGTTCGACAGACCTACGGTAACGCCAGTACCAGTCTTTGGCTTCATTAACGAAATGACACTGTACATGCTCGCATAAAAGATTAAAGTTGCCATTGAGTGTATCTATAACTCCCAACTCTATTCGGGACAAGAAACTATCAACTGATAAGCGCGACGTGCCGTCGAACTTCACATCCCAACTAGATATTAAATGCGCTATCCTACACATATAAGGAACAGTAGACAATTCCCTCAATCGCATTTGGTCAATCTGATTGTTAAAATTATTATTGCTTTGGTTTGGTAAAGGAGGTATATCCCTAGGGCACACTGGAGTAGAGCTGTAGACAAATTAGCTGGCTGGCTTGTGTCATTGCCTACAGGAACTGATCCTACAGGGACAAGATTTAACCGTTCTAAAAAACTTGCAAGCGTACTTTCTATTCTCTGCTCTACCATTTGTGCTACGCGATTCTCTAAACCCTCAAAATCCGTTGCTGACCTCGCAGACACAATTGCTGAAGCCATGTTCCTAATGCGAGCTTCATCGTCATTTGCTGGTGGTATGTCACCACCATGCGCCTCTTTGACTGACAAGCTACTACGATTTGCTGCTCCTTGTTGCAGCTGTTGCTGCTCTTCCCACTGCCACTGGTATTACCTGCGTTGCCCTGAGACATCGTCTTCAATCTAGTATTATGTATATTCTGATTAAACTCCCTACTGCGGCAAGGAGCTCTACAAAGTGGGCAAGATGAATTATTCTTAAGCCACGACAGCAAAAAATTTCGGTGGAAGCGGTGGTGACACGCGATAGTGAGCACGTGGTCCCTATTGGAGAAAGCCTTTCTACAAACGAAACAACGTAGCGGCATATTTGTTTGAAAAAAAATATAAAAAGGTATATCTTGTACTTGCACTCGCAAAAAAAATGTATGTGTATGTATGTGTGTTATGTCCTTAAACACAAAAAAAAATGTCATATTAAAAAAAAACCCAAAAAAATCAAAATAATTAGATCTTTTCCGCTTGTAATTAAACGCGAAAAAGTTATTTATCTAAAAACAAAAATCATCAAAAGAAACTTCTTTTGAGACCATGGGAGTCTCTGTAGTGGTAATGTGGCACAAAAATGTAAGTAAGGGCATAATGTCATATTGTGTTGTGGCATGCAACATTTTGAGGAAGAAATATCGGTTGTGATTTATTTGAAATACAATCACAATTTCCGAAATATTCAATATAAATATATATATTCTTTCTCAAATACTAAACAAAAATTAAAAAAAAATTCTTAAATTGAGGTGGCATTTCGACAATGAGTTTGAGATGTACATACTATTTGAAAACTTGCATATATTTTCTTCTGCATTGTAGCAAACGTGAACGCCTGGTAAGTCAATTGGCATTTAGCCTTAATGAAGGAAATTCCAAAAGTGTATCGTGTATTTTTGCACAAACGCCAAAAGAAGCGTCATGCTTAAATAGTTCCCTTAATACGGCCATAACCGTTTAGACGGTTAAAATTAAATAAGTAAGTAATACGAAGTCTTAACGCGGTACGCATCTCAAGGCATCTAGCCTATAGGATGGTAAATTCCTTTGAAAATTCTTCGCATCCAAAAGAAAGCTACTTAAACAGAACCGCAATAAAAAGAAAATCAAAAAAACAATTATAAAATGTTAAACTAATAAAAAAGATTCCAAAAGCAAACCGACTATTTGACTCAAGGAGTGAATCATATAAATAAAAAAAATAAATAAATGTAAGGCGCGATAACCTCCGAAGAGATCTAAGGCCGAGCTTTTCTTCTAATTTGCGTCGTGCTCCTCTTGATTTTCCCTAAAAATTGCCGGACGGGACCTACATGTTTTATGCAGACTCCGAACGGCATCTGCAAGGCAGATGAGTTTTCACTGAGAGCTTTTCATGGCAGAAATACACCCGGAGCGCTTGTCAAACACTGCCGAGGGGCGACTCCGCTTAGAAAAATGTTCTTCTAATTGAAAAATCGTATTTCTAAAATTTTGATGTTGCTTTGCCCGGGGTTTGAACCCAGGGCATACGGTGTGGTAGGCGGAGCACGCTACCATCACACCACGGTGGTCGCCAGTGAATCATATATGTGTAGCCAATATTAACAAAAGCACACAAAAGTTGCTTTCGTCTATCGGGATACACGTTGGGCGCCATTTTATCTGTTATGATATCCATTGACTGAGTGTGCGATAGGCACATTCACGGACAAAAGAGCAGCAGTGCTTGTGGCAAGGTGCAACGACCACGGCGTGTGCCCTGGCGTTTATGCCCGGAGCTTCAGCTTCGTGGATTCTTTTACACGATCACTGCACAGCACTGCTCTCCCCAGTCAATGTTCACACAGGATAATTTATTTTGCAAACTGGGATTTCAAAAAAAAATATATATAAAAAACCCACTATCGCATTTGCATGCCACACTTCAGCAATGTGACACCCCATACTTGCCCTTCATGCCTGGCAGCTCGTTGTTTTAACGTTTGGTGGCTGCCTCTATATCCGCCCTACCATTGGCCTCTTAGATGTGTTTGAGGCCCCGATACATTACCACAAACTCACTATGACTCAAACCAAATTGAAGCAAATCAGGTACACATTATTTGAATTAATATTTCATAAATTCAATTCTTTACAATTTTTAAAATCTGCGGTTTTGCTAAGTCTAGTTAACCTAAACTAATAAACCAAAATAACAAACTCCATTTGAGTTAAAAAAAAAGAAATCATTCTTAGGGGAAAAATATATAAATAAAATGGTCGAACTATAATTAGTCCCCACACACGTATTAAATCTTATATCTTTGAATTCCAAAATTAACTTTGATATACATATGTACATGCGATATTAGGGACGCATATACAAAAAAAGTATTGGCAAAAAAAAATTGGAAATTTGTTAACAAACCTAATATGTAAAATAAGTGAATATATTTTGTTTATATACATGTGTAATTAAATTCATTTCATGAGTGTAAAGCATTCACCTAGCTTAGAAGGCCTTCTTGCTTGGAAAGATGCGTTTCATTCCTGAAATAAGAATTAAATGATTTCCTAAGGCAATTACAAAATATAACTATTTAAATTATCAAAAGAAAATTACTTAATAATATTAGCTAGCCGCAAATTTTGACAACCATATTTAACAATATTAAAGTATTAGGGAGGGAACTCAGTTAAGAAAAATATCTATAATAAATGGTTGCTTCGAACGATGTCATACAAAAAAAACTCTCTTCAATGAATACGATACCAAAAACTATTGAACCGCATCATACAATTGTTAATAAATGGTTGCATCGAAAAATGTTATACAACATTTGATCATATTGCATCATACAGCACTCTCTCACTTCACTCACATGTGTTTGATCGTAAAATGCTTGAGAGTCTGCTGTGCAACAAAAACAACAAAAATATTATATGCTGCGTTTAACTAGCTACACTTTGGTAAGTAATGCATTTTGACCAACTTTTCGAAGTTGGCTAACTTAAGCTATAGTGGCTCGTAAAAATAAAGGGCCTAAATCTCCTTAAAGTTTTCTTTAAGCCTAGCTGCCAGTCTAACAATATTAGTTCATTCATGAAACTTTTATAAAATTAATTCCAGTTTATCTGCAACATTTTATGTATCCAAATTATGCTTCTAACCCTAAACTATCGTAGAAGAAGAACTCGTTTCTTCGAGTTTGAGTTGGAACTCTTAAAAGATTTACATTATATATTATACGCATGTATACTAAAAATCTAGTTTTAGATTTAGTCCCATAATTCAAATAAATTTTTGGAAAAATGTGGTGTTTATTTTCGTGTAGAAAGAATCTGCGGAAGAAATCGATACCGCTCTATTAGAAATTTTACTTTCACTTTTAACAACATACAATCGCTTCCCAAGGCCGTCGGTTCTATGTACCGGAGCGACTCGCGATTTTCTCGACCAAGGACTGCCATTTCAGTGTAACCCCATTTAATTTGTTGCGTCCTTCCCACAAATTTTCATCCTCCAGCAGCTTCTTGCAGCGGGACTGCTCCATATTCTGTTGCTCCGGGAAGGTATCGAACCTAATCCGGGTCCGTCTCGTGACCCCGGTCCTGAGAAATGGTTTTGCTGCATCTGCCGGGAAGGACGTTCATACTCTTGTCCGTGTGTCTCGTGTAAGAGATGGTTGCATCGGACAGGTTGTTTCTGGGCTAGATCCCAAAACCTGACGTCCACTTAACCTCTATAAATCTTCGTGGCTCCTTGCTGTTCACGTCCTAGGACGTCCCGTAGTCTGCGCTTTAGCCCGCTACCTTCCAGCTGCGCCGCTGCTCAGCAAGCCACAACAAGTACCCGCTGTCGCTCGCGCCCCACGGCGCCACCAACGCACACGGCTGCTCCCACTCATACCTACAATCTTCGTAGTAGAGTCGGGAGTAATGCCGAGCATCAGCCCCTGCCCTCGTTTTCTCTCCCCATTTTTTCCGGCCGCAATTGTGTAGGTCAGGGAAACAGACTCTTAGTCCCTACCTCCCTTTGCACCGTTTGCCAGCACAGAATATATACGTCTGTGGCATCCGCCCAATGCAGCTCCTGCCATGGTTTCATTGAGCCATGTTGCCAGGCCGCATACCCCAGTAACACCGGGTACCCCAATGCTTACCCGAGGACGTCCAGTCCCAGGGCCACAATGCCATCAGTACCCAGACAAACTGCGGTTTAAATCAAAACCCCCACCATAGAACAGTACTCGTAGCACTCGACCTATCAAAAGCTTTTGATACGGTAAACCATGGTACGTTACTGCAAGAACTGGAAGGGTCTACCCTTCTCCCATGTCTTAAAAGGTGGACCGCAAATTATCTGGGTGGTCGGCAGGCATCGGTGCAATTTTGAAATGAAACTTCAAACCAAGAAGAATTAAACAGGGGTGCCAAAGGGTGGTGTCCTATCACCAATTTTGTTTAATTTCTGCATATCTAAACTACCTTGGCCACCAGAAGGAGTTACTATCGTTTCCTGCGCCCATGACTGCACAATAATGGCCACAGGCTCAGGCCCAAAAATCGATGAGCTACTCTACCGACTGTCCTACACCCCAAAATCTTGGGTGTGACGTTTGATCAGGATCTACATTTTGGTGAGCACGCAGCCGTAATTTTACCGAAAATCCAGAGCCGTAATAAAATCCTCAAATCCCTTGCTGGCAGTACTTGGGGAAAAGACAAGAAACGCTCATTACCACTTACAAAGCAATTGGCCAGCCGATTGCATGCTATGCGTCCCCTATATGGTCGCCAAGCCTAAAAGCTACCCACTGGAATAAGCTATAGGCCTGCCAAAATACTGCGCTCAGAACCGCCGCGGGCTGTCTTCTTATGTCCCCAGAACACCATCTACATAATGAGGCGAGAATATTCCCCATCACGGAGAGAAATGAGATGCTAACCAAACAGTTCCTGTTGAATACCTAGAAACTTGGGCATCCCAACAGACATCTGATTGATGAGCCAACACCGCCTAGGGACTTAAGGAGTCATCTCGGTAAGCATTTTGAGGAAATACGGCACATGAGAACTCAGCCGTATGAGGCAAAAAAACACAAGCAGGTCATTGGTGAACTCCACAAACAGGCGTTGGACCTTTATGCCAGGGATTGCCCGGTGAATCCAGTACTCAAAGAAAAGTACCCAAAACTTGCGGAAGAGGAACGCATACTCCCCAGGGCTCACTTCCTTCTGGATACTGTAACAGGTTAAACTCTTACATATCCAGAATCAACCCCGACATACAAAATGTATGCCCCGCTTGCAATGTGTCCCCACATGACACCAACCATCTCTTTAATTGTAATGTGGAACCAACGCCTCTAACACCCCTTTCATTATGGTCCACCCCTGTTGGAACATCAAGTTTCCTTGGACTCCCGTTAGAGGATATTGATGACAATTTGCGATCGGTCGCGGCTATTAGGTGGGGTGAAGCATTGCTACAACAACAACAACACCACACAATTTAATATTAAACAAGCGGTAAAAAGGTTTAATTCTTTAAAGAAAAAGCATAAAGACTTACCACAGACATGTGTGTTCTTCTGCTCAAGGTGGCTTTGATATGCTGACGACGGAACTTTAGTAAAATTAAGAATTTGTATTAAGTCGTACGGGCTTGCCGAATTAATCGATTCAATCGAACACAAAAATTCAGGTTTTATATCAAATAAAACTTAATGGATACTTGGATATATCACACAACTTTACTTTTATTAAATATTTAGACTTTTATAAGTCTATTATTAAATTCACTCCGATTTAATAATAAAACTTTGCCACGATCACGATGTTGATTATATTAGATATCCACAGGAAAAGAACGATGGTTGCTTCAGGAAGTTATATTAGACCCTCGAATTTCCAATATGTGTCGATAATTCAGTTCAAAAACATAGGGTGACATTAACAGAGGTAGAATATTGAAGTTGAAACAGTGGTGGCCAAACAAAAAAAAATGGAAACAATATCAATAAATGTACGAGTTTTTAAGCGGGGATTACTCTTATTGCTTTAAATGTATGAAAACATTTATTTGAAGCAATTTTTATTTTATAATTTATTTTATAATTTGGGAAAAATTTAAAAAACGTGACATCAGGACCGACAAGGCGACAGCTGTTTCGATTATACCTTGTAAATGTCTTCAAAGCCTTTTCTCCCAGGAGTGGGATTTGAACCCGCACTCCTGCGATGGTTGAAGTGTTAAAAACGCTTTCAGCCACGTCATGCCTTAGTTGTTGTAAACCTTATCTCAATTGCCTTCTTTGCATATATTCTTCATTCATAGTCCATACTTCGTATGGCATCATATGGTAAAGTTTGGCGTTGGTAAGGCGGTTTTTAAAGAAACTTGGTGCTGTTGCTTTTGTTCTATTTATAGAACTACAACGAATTAACGAATGTTGTCTATTTGAATGAGTTTTCAAGCGGGGATTACCCTTATCGCATGCGTAAAACCATTCGGTCCAAATCACTAAGTCGCTATGTATGGCATGTGATGCTGCCACGCCCAGAAGTCGCGGAAAAGCCCAGCGCATTCCGTTATATTGGTGGAATGACGAAATTGCGGAAGAGCGTAGAAAATTTCACAAAGCACGAAAAATAGCGTAGAGAGCACGCTTATCACCACGATATGGTTATGCTTTAGGGGACTGCTGGATAATGATGACCTAGATCCTTGGGGATCAGCCTACAGAACTGTGATGGCCAAAGTTAAATGACCGATATCACAGCAACCTACGTGCCCGATACTGATGAATACTATTGTTGAACACTTTTCCGGTGCAAGATCGCTGGACTTATACAAGCGAGGATATCGAAAGTACGAAAATTACGCAAATTACAGAGTAAGAGGTGCTGGATGCTGCAAAAAGAGTTGCTGATAACAAATCCCCAGGACCCGATGGAGTACCAAACATAGCCCTTAAAGCCGCGACCATAAATAGGGCTACATTATTTACTGATCTTCTTAATGCCTGTATGCAAGAAGGCGTGTTCAGGTTTTGAATAGCTTACTGAAAAATAGTAAAATTTACAAATTTTTGGCTTTACCAGCAGTGAGTTTTTTGTCGGTTTGGAATTTTTGTATACAGCTTACATTTGAAATATATTTCAGCAACAGAAAAAAGCAAAGCAAACAAATTTATTTTATTTTTTTTTCATTTTACTTCAGATGTAACTTGAATGGATGATGCGAGCTATCTTCGTCAGCAGAAAAAAAACTCGAATATACTGTGCTTTGAAGCTATAAGTATTTCATGATCAACTATTTTTAAGTAAACATTTTTCAGTTTTATAACAGCCGAAATTCTGGTTTCGAATTACTTGCTGAAAATAAGTAAAAGTAAATTTTTTTTATTATTTCAGCAGAAGTATTTGATTTTCAAAGGGACATACAAATTTACATACAAATTGTGCGATGTATTCATCGTAATAGCCTCATCTACGAGTAGGTATTTCTTGTTTTTATGTTGTTTTAACACCCGACACACATATATACGCATGCTTCTACTGAAAAAAAAGACAAATACGTACGTACAAAATCGGCACCTCCACCGTAGCTTGGTATATGTACTGGAGTCATTCGGGGCTTTTTCCGGGACCAAAGCATGGCATTTCAATGTAGCATGGCTCAATTTCTCGCGGATCGTTCAAAATTTGTCATCCAATGAGTTGCTCCTTGTAGAGAGACTGTCCTTCATTCGGTCCTGGAGCCCAGCACTGCCGCGTCTACCGAAGAAATACATATTTATAAAACGGGCACATATATGTCAGTGCAAAACGCGATGTTTTAGCCCTAATACTTGTTGTCGACGCGATTTTCTTAAAACATGTATGGCTCCTTTCTGTTCCAAGAGCGATTCACGTCGCGTTTAAGCGCACCTGCGTTCCTTCCTCATCTATGAGCACCAAAGCTGGTCTGATAGTCAGACAAAATTCTCGTTTGTTGCCAGCGCTAAAAGGTGCCTAAAGTTAAGAGATACAATCTCGCAAGCTCAAAATGGGAGTGCGGGTTTTTGACTTTTGGGATTTTGATTTGGGGATTTTGTTTTGGGGATTTTGATTTGGGGTTAACGTGGTAGACCCGCTCGAAATGCCCGACTACCAACATTTCCGGCACAAACATTCATGTGAGACAAGATCATAAGATCACTCACACCGTGTGCACCGTATGTCAACGATAAAGACACTTCCGAAGGCTTTGGGGAGTGCTATCGATGTTGATGGTCCTTTGCCGGATATAGATCTGATACGTTCCGGTAATAAAACACTATTAATGTACTAGCCCGACCATCTCGGGAACGATTAATATGAGCACATTAAACCTTCTAGGCCATTCCGCCCTCCCCACCCAATGGTTCCATGAGGAACTTGGGGTCGCCAGAGCTTCGCCTGTTAAATACGTGTATGATACACTCATATTTGTAACAGGATTACCTACTAAACCGAAGGAACTGGGTTATAGTACCTAGAAAATAAACATCAACTTCGCCCCTTAGCAGTGGGCTCGCAAATACTCAGACTGTATTTCTGCTATGAAAAGCTTTTCAGCGAAAATACATTTTCCTCGCAGATGCCATGCGGAATGGGTTTAAACAACGCTGATTGAAAGAGAAGCTCGGCCTAAATCTCCTCGGAGGTATATCTAGCCTTATGTTGATTTTTTAATTTTTTTTTGTGTCATGGTCGTCAGAATAAGTGCAATAGTATACATGGGCCAATAAGCCGTTGCCACGCCAGTTTTTCAAAATTGTAAAATACGTAATTTAAGTCATCATTACGAGGATATTCCCCTCAATTTTTAAGATTGCAGCTCTTCGTAAGTAACAGAGATATCTTATATGTATATGTTTGTATTTATATAAAAAAAGTTGACGTAGTTGTCTACCGATTGTGTTTGAGCACGTCCTCCTTGAATAGGAATATCTGAAGATATTGCTCCCGACTTGAAGGCAATAGCTCAATTAAGTATTTAAATATCGAAAAGTCAATTTAGAGGATATATTTGATATACATATAAAAACTCTGCGGTGTTATATATCGATTACGGCCACTTCTTGTAGGAACCTTACTCGTGTTCGAAAGTAGCGGCATGACAAATTTTATTCAAAAATTAGCAACAAACGAGAATTTTGTCTGGCCATCAGACCAGCTTTGATGTTAATCGATGCTAAAGGAACGGAGGTGCGCTTAAACGCGGCGTGAATCACTCTTGGTTGTGAACAGAAAGGAGCCATACATGTTTGAAAGAAATCGCGTCGACAACAAGTATTAGGGGTTAGCCTAATACATCGCGTTATGCATGTTACATATATGTGGCCGTTTTATAAATATGTACTTCTTCGGTAGACGCGGCAGTGCTAGACTCTAGGACTGAATGAAGGACAGTCTCTCCGCAAGGAGCTACTCATTGGATGACAAATTTTGACCGATCCGCGAGAAATTGAGCCATGCTACATTGAAAAGTCATGCTTTGGTCCCGAAAAAGCCCCGAATGACTCCAGTACATATACCAAGCTACCGGTGGAGGTGCAGATTTTGTATGTACGTATTTGTCTTTTTCTTCAGTAGAAGCATGCGTATATATGTGTCCCGGGTGTTAAAGCAACATAAAAACAAGAAATACCTACTCGTAGATGAAGGCTATTACAATCAATACATCGTACAATTTGTATGTCCCTTTGAAAATCAAATATTTCTGCTGAAATAGTAAAAAATAATTTACTTTTAATTATTTTCAGCAAGTAATTCGAAACCAGAATTTCGGCTATTAAAAGACTGAAAAATGTTTACTTAAAAATAGTTGATCATGAAATACTTATAGCTTCAAAGGACAGTAAAATATTCAAGTTTTTTTTCTGCTGACGACGATAGCTCGCATCCATACAAGTTACATCTGAAGTAAAATGAAAAAAAATAAATTTGTTTGCTTTGCTTTTTCCTGTTGCTGAAATATTTTCCAAATTTAATCAAGAATTTTGTAATACTGAAAATTAGTTCAGCATTTTCAAACCCTGGGCGTGTTCCCTTGCCCGTGGTAACGACAAAGACTTGTCCTATTGCTAAAACGTGGTAAACAGCCGGAGCAACCATCCTCATATAGACCACTTTGTATGCTGGATTCCCTAGGAAAGATTTTCGAGCGTATAATTAGTGAGCGCCTACAGCTGACTGTAGAAAGACCAGGTGGCTTATCGAATAATAAATATGGATTTCGCAAATCAAGATCCACCGTAGATGCAATAAAAACAGTCGTTTATATAGCTAGAGAAGCTATCTCTGAGGCCAAAATAAAAGGAAGTTCTGTGCACTGATTACGATGGACATAAAGAATGCTGCGAACTGGATGCAGATAACGGCAGCGCTGCGAAGCTTCGGTACACCAGCTTACTTACGCAGAATAATAGGTAGCTATCTTAAAGACAGAGTACTTCTTTTTGACACGGATCAAGTAGCAAGAGAGTACAAAATCACTGGAGGCGTCCCACAGGATTTGTTCTCGGTCAAACTCTTTGGAATGTAATGTATGACGGGGTGCTAAAGATTGATCTACCAGAAAACACGCAAATAGTGGGATATGCTGATGATATTTCAGTGGTAGTAGTGCCCAAGAAACTGGACCTGCTTCAAGCATTATGTAATGACGCCGTAGGAAGAATAAAAGAATGGCTGACCAATACGGGACTGGAGTTGGCTAGCCAAAAGACGGAAGTGGTATTAGTAAGCTCCAAACGGTAGGCGAACGAGTTAGTCTTAACTGTCGGGGATCATCAAATCACTTCAAAGGATTCCCTAAAATACTTAGGAGTGCACATGTGACTCTAAGTTAACTTTCAAAGAGCACTTCAGAGCGGTGGGAGAGAAAGTTAACAAAGTTAATGGAGCACTTATGGCGAATAATGGATAACATTGGTGGTCCGAGCGAATCTACACGTCAGCTATTGTCCACAGTAGCCAGCTCAATAATACTATACGCAGCACACCAGTGTGGTATGGATCTAGACGGACCCATCAAAAATATATATTAGCGGCGTACCGATTTGCTGGTTTAAGAATAGCAAGTGCTTATCGGACGGTGTCGGACGACGCGAATCCTGGTTCGAACCCGGAAAATCCCAGTGGACTTATTGGCAAGCGAAATGGCCGATCTGTATAACACTAATATCGAGCGACCATCTGAAGAAGCCAAGAAAAGAGCAAGGACACAAACAATAGCTAAGTGGCAAGAACGCTGGGAGGCCTCGAGTAAAGGGCATTGCACCTTCACGCTAGTTTGGGAACGTAGCTCAATGGAATGAACGGAAGCACGGCGAACTCAACTACCGTCTCACGCAGATAATGAATGGATATGGCAGTTTCAAAGAGTATTTATGGAAGCGTATGATAGAGGAAGATCCTCATTGCGCCAATGTGTACACGGATTTAGAAAACGCAGAACACGTTATGTTGCCACTGCTCCCGTTTCTACGAGGAAAGACTCGCCCTTGCATAGAGTCTTTGGGGAGGAACCTACCACGAGAAATTTAATATCACAAATGTGCAACAGAGAAAGAGTTCTGGACTGCAGTGAGCAAATGGCATTATAGTAATGACACTCCTGGTGGGTGCAGGGAGGGAGCGCAGAGAAATGCGTATGCGAAGCAGTGGCGATTAAATCGACACTCAGAGCAAATAACGGGAACCTGGATGCAGGGACAACAGTAAGCTCTTAAAAAATAGGAATATGATGGAACGCCACCCTGAAGTATTGCAAAAGTGGTACCGGAGTGGGAGACGGTTCCAAAAACGGGGCTGTTTTTAGTATACGGTTGCTGCGTGGGCAGCAATTATAGTGCATTAGGCATTTTTTATAACTTATTTAATAATTTGGGAAAAATTTAAACAACGTGACATCAAGACGGACAAGGCGACAGTTATTTCGATTATACCTTGTAAATCTCTTCAAAGCCTTTTCTCCCGGGAGTGGGATTTGAACCCGCACTCCTACGATGGTTAAGGTGTTACAAATGCATTCAGCAACGCATTCCCAATTGCGTTCTTTGCAATATTTTCTTTATTCATAGTCCATACTTCGTATGGCATCATATGGTGAAAGTTATGCGTTGGGTAAGGCGGCTTTCAAAGAAACTTGGTGTTGTTGCTTTTGTTCGTATTTATAGAACATAAAACGAATAACCAATGTCTATCTATTTGTATGAGTTTGCTAAGCGGGGATTACCCTTATTGCCATTTTATATAATTTATTTAATAATTTGGGAAAAATTTTAAACAATGTGACATGCAAGGCGACAGTTATTTCGATCATAACTTGTAAATCTCTTCAAGAGCCTTTTCTCCCGGGTAGTGGGATTTGAACGCCGCACTCCTACGATGGTTGAAGGTTACAAGCGGAAGTTGCTGCGATTAAGGATGTGGTGGATAAAATGCGATCCAGTGTTACTACGGTTAGGTATCTCAACATCTACTCTGATAGCCAAGCGGCTATCAAGGCCTTGAGTTCAACTACAGTGAGATCGAGGGTGGGCTGTGAGTGCCTGAGTGCATCGAACTATTTTATAATTAATTATCTGGGTCCCGGGCCATAGTGATATCCCGGGCAACTGTCAAGCACTCGGTACAACTAAGCCGGATGGAGGTAGCTGTAGGGATATCGGGATTCCGCTGGCCACCTGTGGTTTGCTCCTCCATAGCTGGGCCCGAGTCAGCCTAGAAAACGTTGGGCGGAAACACCACCTCTTGCAGGGTAGCAAAATCTTCTGGCCGAAGTGGATGGCAGGAGTTCTGCCGAAGTACTTGGGTTCACTAAGGCTCACCTATCAATGGTCATTGGCGTTTTGACAGGGCACTGTCCCATGGGTATCCATGCGGTACGTCTCAATATACTGGAAACTCCATTCTGATGCAGCTGTATGGAGGATGATGAGGTGGAATCATCAAATCACTTATGCTGAGTGCCCAGCTTTTGCCAGAACAAGAGGAAAGTATTTCGTCGCGACTCACTTGGATCTGCCGAGGATTTAAGTACAAGGTTGAGATCGGTATCATTCGGAACTTATCGTTGCTACCCAACAATTCTCTAAGTAGCTATTTCTACGTCACTCTATTTATTTTATTGTATGTGGTATCACAACGAACCTTCATGTTGTCCAAGCGAGCTTCCCCTAATCAGGATACGCTACCACACAAACCTAACCTTACCTAAGAGTCCGAACGGGACAATTTTTTAGATATAGAGTTTCGTTTCGTTTTGCAATAAATTATATATAAACAATTGAATATGTAAACAATTTCTGCGCTTGCAGACGGAAATTTTAAGGAACAGCTTATGTAAAAACCATTTCTGGGATAATCTACGAAAAAATGCTAGAGATCCGACACAGTTAGAAAACATTGCTATTGTTTTACGAAACCTTTATGAATTTTTGTGTCAATAAGGAAAAAAACAAGAGTTATTAATAATATTTTGTTTGCATTGATATTAAATACGAGCATATTGGTTAATTGAATTTAGAGGCTGGTACTCAGCGATTTGCCTTGATAGGGCTAGTTAGGGAACGGCTCCTTGGTGGTGGTGTGGAATGCAGTGCCTGAGCACGGCAATAATGGCTCCCTGACGATGGTGCTGGTGATGATGGGTTATTGATAATGCTGTGGTGTTACTTTGTTCTTGCTGTCACGGCTTTTCCTCTATATTGCTTAGGCGTTTACGGTGAGTTGTCCAATCATGCACGTATTGTAAATTACACAATAGTATATTTCCGTATGGGGTTCTCCTCTAATTTCACCCAACTACTTCCAAGCTCGAGCTTGTCAGCAGAATTTGTGGCTAGAGTTTTACTAGTCATCAATAATGCCAGTCATAAAAAACTGTTCCTTGTTTCCACCAAAGACGTCGGGTTGCGTGATATTAAACACCACTGTGCACAGTACCAAATATATTATGTCAAATCAAAGAAAACTCAAGGATAAATTCTGGCCGAGATTTTGACGATTTCCACGGCTGTTCTAAGGGCCGTCCTAATAGTACCGGATGATTACTCAAATTGGCGATTGCTTTTATGATATAGAACGCCGGTTTCTATCCATAATTTAATGTAATCACAGAACAAAGAGTTCGGATCTCAGAATTAGCAAAAAATGTGCTGCTTGGAAAATTATAATAATAACAATGACCAAAAGGTGGTGGTTTTTCTGACAGGTGGCGATATGCGTACCCGGTAATGCGGTGCATTCAATTTGTGGATTTGCGCGGTGGAGGCTGCCACGCGTCCCATGAGTATTCCCATAGGGGAATTAAAGCTAAATAAACTTCATGAGCATACTAAGATATAACACAATACAATGTAATACAACATATGGTTGTAATGAATTCATGTATGTAAAATGGAGGATCCAGACGTGTGACACCTATGCCGCGTAAACATCCTGGCCCGCCTAGGCGCTAAGCGCTACGTATACTGTAGCTCGATCAAAGCCCGAACTGCTTCTTTATGAGAATTTTCGAAATTTAATATTTATAATGGGTGTGCGCAAGGCGTGGCGGTGAATCTTATTGTGCGGCCTCCAGTATTTGATGGCCGCTGATGTTGGCGTGCATCCGGAGCACGGTTGGTGGCATGTGGCTGTCGACGGCGATGATGAATGGCGGGAGCGCGACAGCGCTGCTCCGGGCGACGTGGCTGCGAACGAGCTACCTGCGGTGGTGGTACGTCGTACGACGGCTGGCGACCTCCGGTTTCTCGATGGAGAAGAGTTTGGTGAGGTGCCCGCAGAACCGACAGCGTTCTGCTGAGGTGCAGTCATTGGTGCGGTGGGACAGCGCCAGGCAGTTGGTGCAATATGATGTGCCCTAGCAAATAATGCGCGCTGTGCGGCTGCATTGACAAGAAAGCAGGGCCCTCAAGAGAACGAGATGACGCCTGCATAATCGGCATTTCCAGTAGTCGGCCATAGCGGCGTTGGTGCGTCGTGGCGGGGCTGCGGGCACTACGACTAGCTATTCCAGCGAGCTGCATGGTGTGGGAACCGGAGGGCGCTGACGATCCATCTGTGAAAAAGAGTACATGAATGTGTATTAGTTGTAACGCCTGAGAAGAAACACCAACTTAGGACTGCCTGTAGGAGGTACGGATATGACTCAGTTATGTTCTGGGTGGTGTCGATAGCTAAGCTTAGTGGACTGCAGTTTGGTTCGAGAGATGATAGGGAACCGTGGGGGCTGAGTCAAGCTCGACTGGCGGCAAGAAACCAATTTTGGTTAGAGGCCTTGTGAGAACACCGTTTTGAGTGCGTACGTCGACCACTCGTAAGTGTCCGTCTCTGCCAGGATGATTGCTCCTCACTCGACCTAGACGCCATTCGGTGGGGGGTAAGTTCTCTTCCTTAATGACGACTTGATCGCCAATTTTAGGGGGAGTTTGAGCGATACGAGATAACTAAAGTATTCATTTATTTAGCGCTCAAGGTCAATTTTAATAAAACACTAGTTTGTTTTTATTCCCAATATATTTCGATTTCCATCGGATATCGTCATCAGGGGCTACAACAACTATTGTAAGTTAGCTTAAATCTACAAATTTTGCTGAAGAATTGATTCATTGTGTGAGTCGGTTTATGTGCTATTTTTATATTCTCCTTATTGTATGTATCAGACCCTTTAATCTTTCCGAAAAACCGGGTATATATCCATCGCTTTGTATATTTTCGTGTCCACTTCTACGTTTTTTTGGGTCTTTGCGTTGGTTGTGTGATTTTATCATCGTCTGTATTATTCCTGGAGGGAAATCATTCATTTTCAAAATATGTGTAATTCGTTTTTTGTTTTCTGGATGGAACACTATGTCGCTTGAGTCCAATACCTTCGCGATGAAATTTTTGGTCGTATTTATTATCATATTCCTGAGGATGTTTCGATTTGTAATTTATTAATCTTCCGGAAGACGTGGATTTTTGGTACCAATCCAATTTTATTTTGTTGTCCCTTTTGCAGACTAAAGCGTCCAAAAAGGTAACTTTATTCTCTGTTTCCAGCTCCTTGTGAACTGAATATCTCTATTTGTTGTAGCCCTTGATGACGATATCCGATGGAAATCGAAATATATTGGGAATAAAACAAACTAGTGTTTTATTAAAATTGACCTTGAGCCGGCTAATAATGAATACTTTAGACAGATCATAGAAAAGTCGCTGAAATCAACAATCAATTTATATTACGGAAGGCCCGCCGTGAAGTGAGCATAACAAAATGGTTTATGCGAAGCTGAAGAACAACTAAAAGCAACAATACAAGACCATCTTTAAACACATTTAAAACGGAATCCGTCCAAGTGGCATAAATTAAGTCAATATAAGGTTTTTTTAAAATGTAGAAAGTCGAAAATTATACCTAGGTTTTCTACAAAACACCACAACAATTAGATTACATATTTACTATTGACAATCACATACCGAAACACATAAACACATACTGTGACAGTACACACATGGGTTATTTCACAACAAAATAATGAGCGCACCCTTATTAAATTTAAACACGATACTTTTAAAAGCTAAATCAAAACATCTGGCGCATACAAAGGCAAGACTGAGGCGAAAGATGCTTAGAAAACGACCTCACATTTCTAGAGAGCGAACAAAAACTTGCACTCACAAGAGCCAAACATTGGAATAATACACAAAAATTAAAATTCGAAAATTGAGAAGCGCGCGAAATAAAATGTATTAGAAAATATTAACAACAAACAGTGGTTAGTTAACAAAACAAAAACTGAAATTCCACCAGATATCGCATCGCTGCTTGGTAAGGGTCGAGTCGCATTGCCGATCTCACAAAAATGCATTCGCTATATTTACAAATGTATAGCGGATGGAGAAGATTTAATACAAACTGTTAAAAACAAAGAAGAGCAAGAGTCCCGCGAGAACAAAACTATCACTATTAATAAAAGAAACTACGACAAAGCACAAAGTCGAACAGCACATGATATTGCTATTAGTGATACAGTGAGGCGAACACAAACAGTTTTAAACAAAACAAAATATTATTATTTTGAGCGCGGACAGACAATGTGACGGTTGCGATGGAAAAAATCGACTACAGCTCGAGAATGGAAAACATATTAGGTGATTTATCAAAATACAGAAGAATACGTCAGGAACCAACGTTACGTTTACAAACGAAAATAATAATTTGGTGGAAAAATTACATAAATTGGGTCTGATAGCAAATAGTGAAAAGTACAAAATGATTACACACACACCGCTGCTCCCGCCCCGCGTATATGGTTTACCCAAAGTACATAAAGACAATATTTTATTAAAATTGACCTTGAGCCGGCTAAATAAATGAATACTTTAGACAGATCATAGAAAGGTCGCTGAAATCAACAATCTATTTATATTACGGAAGGCACCGCCGTGAGAGCATAAGAAAATGGTTTATGCGAAGCTGAAAAACAACTAAAACAACAATACTACAAATTTGAAACGGAATCCGTCAAAGTGGTAAAATTAAATTCAAATATAAGGTTTTATTAAAATGTAGAAAGTCGAAAATTATACCTAGGTTTCTACAAAACGCCACAAAATTAGATTACATATTTACTATTGACAATCACATACCGAAACACATAAAACACATACTGGACAGACATACTGGGTGTATTCACAAAAAATAATAAGCACCCTTATTAAATTTAAACACGATATTTTAAAAGCTAAATCAAAACAGCTGGCGCATACAAAGGCAAGACTGAGCCGAAAGATGCTTGAAAACGACTTCAACAGTTTCTAGAGAGTGAACAAAAACTTGCAGCGGGTCACGGCTACAAGAGCCAAACATTGGAATAACACACAAAAACTAAAATTCGAAAATTGAGAAGCGCGCGAAATAAAACATGTATTAGAAAATATTAACACAAACAGTGGTTAGTTAACAAAACAAAAAGTGAAATTCCACCTGATATCGCATCGCTTGCTTGGTAATGGTCCAAATTTCGCTTTGCCAGATCTCAAAAATGCATTCCCTATATTTAAATGTATAGCGGATGGAGAAGATTTAATACAAACTGTTAAAAACAAAGAAGAGCAAGAATCCGCGAGACAAAACTATCACTATTAAATAAAGAAACTACGACAAAGCACAAAGCGAACAGCAATGATATGCCATTAGTGGATACAGTGAGGCGAACACAACATTTGTAACAAAAACAAAAATATTATTATTTTGAACGCGGACATGGCAATGTGACTGGTTGCGATGGAAAAAATCGACTACAGCTCGAGAATGGAAAACATATTAAGTGATTTATCAAAATACAGAAGAATACTGTCAGATCCAGACGTTACGTTTACAAAGGAAAATAATAATTTGGTGATGAAAAATTACATAAATTGGGGTCTGATCAACAATAGTGAAAAGTACAAAATGATTACACACACCACTGCTCGCCGCCACGCGTATATGGGTTTAAACCCAATAGAACATAAAGACAATATGATGGCCCTAAGACCCATATGCTGTTCTATGAGTCAATACCCGTCCTACAACCTATGCAATACTTGACAATATTTTAAAAAACTGACGACAAAGTCGAAATTCAGTGTAAAAAGTGCAATCAGAGTTTAAAGATAACAATTAATGACTCCTATATATATGATGATTGAGCGTCTAGTGTCGTTTGATGTTTGTATCATTGTTCCGAGTATACCAACAGATTTAGCTATACAAACCATAATGACAAAGTGGGAGAACTTAAAAGAACACACGGATATTCCAAGGAGACTTTTTATGGAAATATTAACCTTTTGCATCGTAGAAAATAGATAATTAAGGTATGAGAAGGGATTTATACACAGCTAAAAGGGCTTACGATGGGATCTCCGCAGCATCGCCGGTAGTAGCAGACATCACCATGGAGGAAATTCTCCAAAAATAGGACAAAAACGAGACTACTAAGCAAGTACGTAGATGATGTACTGCCATAGTAAAGGAGGAAGACTTGGAGAAGACGAGACATATTAAACTCGTACCATAGAGATATTCAGTTTCACAATGGAGCTGTAAACAAAATAATTACCTTTTTTGGACGACTTTGTCTGGCAAAGGGACAACAAATAAAATTGGATTGGTACCAAACATCCACGTCTTCCGGAAGATTAATAATTACAAATCGAAGCACCCTAGGAATATGATAATCATACGGGCCAAAAATTTCATCGCGAAGGTATTGGACTCACGACATAGTGTTACATCAATAATACGAATACACATATTTTGAAAATGAATGATTTCCCTCCAGGAATAATACAGACGATGATAAAATCAACCAAACCAACGCAAAGACACCCACATAAACGTGAAGTGGACACGAAAATATACAAGTCGATGGTATCACTACCCGGTTTTTCGGAAAGATTAAAGGGTTCTGATACATACAATAAGTGAGAATATAAATATGCACACACACCGACTCACACAACGAATCAATTCTTCAGCAATATGACAAGTAGAATAGCACCATGGACCGAATAACGTAATATACAGCATCCTGTGCTGGCGACGGAAACACGACATGTAATAAGGATATGTCGGGACCACGAAGAATAAAGCTTGAAAAACGAGGATATTGGAAAAAAAATGAAAATAATAATTTGGTGGAAAAACTTAATAATTTGGGTTCTGATAATCAAATAGCGTATATGGTTTACCCAAAGTACATAAAGACACATATGGCCCTAAGACCCCATCTGTTCTATGGACATACCCGTTAGGTGCGCCTTAGCTATATGGGAGAAAAAAATATAGCGTACAGGCATAACACCTCAAAGTTTGCATTCGAGTATAATATTATGTTCTGCAAAATTTTGGGCGTTGGATAATGGGAAGAGACGTGCGCAACGAGGGTTAAGTTGCAAGATTCATAAAAAAAATCGCAATATGCTTCAGTACTATTGAACCGATTTTCAAAACTTTTTTTGCATTGGATAGGTATCGAATTACCTTTCATTTAAGGTACAACTGCTGTGGGTGCAAAACCGCGTATGTGCAAAATTTAAAATTTTATTTTAAAAACAACCCTGGCCTACGCCATGCCAAGTCACAATATCTTCAGTCCTATTGAACCCATTTTCAAAACTTTTTTTGCATTGGATAGGTAATTGAATTGCCTTTCATTTGAGGTACCACTGCTGTGGGTGCAAAACGACGTATGTGCAAAATTTCAAATTTTATTTTAAAAAACAACCCTGGGCTACGCCATGCCAAGTCCTTCTGCGTAGTACATCCTTCTGCGAAGTTGCATTAGAGTATACATAATACATACACAGACATACATAAATATTCATAATCAGGAGCCATATGCAGGCATTGCATTGACACACAAACCTACATGTATGTAGCTCGCACAGCGGTGGCTGGCAGCTTGCAACTAATCTGCTACCAATTCGACACCACGCTTAAGTACTTTTTCTCCGTGCCGAACTTTGGTTTAGCCGAAAGCCAAATCGTGTCGCGAAACACCTGAACAGGTCGTCGGTAAAAAACTACTTAAGCGCTGCCAAAATGTAGGCATTTAAGCAGTAGTGAAGTAAGTGATAAAGTGTTTAATAAAAATAAAAACTAAAAAGTGTTTAAATTAGTGCAAGCCCAAAGGTCCAAAGAGATCAAAAATTTGGGTACCAAAGAGATCAAAAAATGTACCAAAAATCACTTTGGAGCTGCAAACTTGACTTATACAGACGTGATAATTATTTAGTTTATCAAGAAGTTTAAAGTGTGCTACCTCGTGTAATTTAAATAAGACAATTAAATTAAATTAAGTTAAAAATGCAAACCAGGACACAAGAAAAGTTATATCTCCTTGACTATGATGAAAGGCAAATTGTCGGTGCTAAGTTGCCATCCAACGAACAAGTTTTGCGTTTGCTTTTTATAACCTTCGTAAAGTAAAATTAAGTCTCCGTGGTGCTGCTTACCTCGTTATTAAAGAAGTGGAAGTTTTTTGGGCTAAAGCACGAATACCAACGAAGAATGTGGACAAAAGTGTTTTAAAACTTGAAGGCTTGTATCAGGAATGGAAGGGGTTGCTGAAGAGCTCTTATCGCCGGACAATCAATGCAAGAAAATCGGGAGCAAGATTTTGTTGCAACTTTTAATAACCTTTTTGACATTGCCCACGCTGATGCCCTACAAATAGTTACGATTGAGGAAGATAAATTATTTCTTCTAAGCCAAAGGCAGGTAGGGAGACCCGGTTCAATGATTAGTTCAGATCGCGTGTTGTTGGAAAAGAAAAGAGGAAACTCCTTCGCGAAGCTGTAGGAAAACGTAAAAGCGCCGAATATGTTGCTAACATCCATGTAAGATATATAATTTAATACGGTTCGAGCTTGACGTTGTTTAGCGTAAAAATTTTAGTTTCACCATGTTTTTATTGTTTGTGTCAAGTGTGTTGCAAAAAGTATAAATTTTTTTCTTTTTGTTTTGTTGTTAATAGGCGAGTATAAAAATCCCGAATGCACGTTAACTGAAGATGAAAGTAGTGAAAATGTCAAGATGATGAAGATTTATCCAAAGATTCGACGATTTGCCGGTCCCAGTAATGTAAAGCAAAGTCGGGCGCGAATCAACTTTATTACACCCGAGCTTGTCACAGTTCTGGATAATGCAAAGTGAGTGATCGTGATGCGGTACGAATACTAATAGCAACTGCTAAAGCTTTAAAACATGACGCTAACGACCTTATTATAAACGGAACCTCCCTTCGACGGTGTTGAATCCGCCCAAAAAATTATCGCGCTTCAAAACCAGGAAATAACTGCAGTGGTAAAATTTTACCATCTTTGATCAACTCAGAGAACGTTGATCGGCTACCGGTAGTGATATCATTCAATGGTACTGAACAATTTCTTGGAATCCCAGCTATTCTGCAGGCACGGGAAAGCAACAAGCGTCAGCCATATACAACTTGCTCAGCGAATGGGGCCTTCTTGAAAAAGTGCAAGCCCTCTGCTGCGATACTACAGCGTCCAATATGGGATGTTTACAAGGGGCGTGTATAATTTTGAGCAAAAATTAGAGAGAGACCTTCTATATTTACCCTGCAGACATCACATTCTGGAAATAATTTTGCGGAGCATGTTTGAACAAAAAATGCAAGAGTCTTCTGGTCCTGGTGTTCAAATATTTCACAGATTTAAACAGAGTTGGCAGAAAATAAATCAAATGAATTTCAAATGTGGTGTTGAGGATAACTATGTGAAAGATACACTTGTGGACGCATCAGAAATTATAGAATTCGCCTTGCAGAATCTCAATGAAAATCAACCAGGAGAGGATTATAAAGAATTACTCCAGCTAGTTGTAGTTTTTCTTGGTGGTACGATATCCCAGTTCGTATTTCGGGCACCTGGAGCATTTCATCATGCCAGGTGGATGGCTAAGGCAATTTATTGCTTAAAAATATTTTTATTTCGGGAGGAGTTTAATTTAAGCAAATATGAGGAAGATGGAATTCGGGACATTTGTATATTCGTTGCAAAAGTTTATTTGAGAGCCTGGACAAGAGCACCCGTTTCTGCAGAAGCTCCGAGGCAAGATTTAGCTTGATCAAGAACTTGTATGCTTACAGATACATAGATGAAAGGGCTAGTCAGGAACTGCTACGCAAATTTTGTAACCATTTATGGTATTTAACTGCAAAAGCTGCTGGATTTGCTTTTTTGTCCCACAAATCAACAATGACATAAAAAAACGTATGGTGACCGCTTTGAAAAATGTTAACGATACCGGGGAAAAAAAGTTGATAATACCTTCACAGGATTATAGCCTATATTCCGACAAAAGTATTGAAGACTTCATTTCACAAAAAACCAAAACTTTCTTTAAAAGATTCGGTATACCAACAAATTTTTTAGCAAAAAATCCTGTAGAATGGAAAGATGAGTCGTCTTACAATATCGGATTAAACATAGTTAATAAAATAAATGTTGTTAATGATACGGCAGAAAGAGCAGTAAAGCTTATGGAAGATTTTAATAACGTACTTTCAAAAAATGAGGAAGAAAAGCAATTTATTGTTCAAACTGTAGCTGCTTATAGGAAACTTTATCCTGACGCAAAAAAGTCGACACTTTTGCAATAAGAGCATTAATGTACTATGTGTAAATGCCTATATGTATAAAAAAATTTATGAACAAAATGAATTTATTAAACTCGCTATTCTTTTTCAAAATGCAAATACCTTTTCTTATAAATTTTAGAAATAAAATCGCTCATAAAATTACCACTGTTGCGCCACGTCTTCCCATTATCCAATCGCCAAAATTGTTTGCAGAACATAATATTATACTCTAATGCAACTTCGCAGAAGGATGTACTACGCAGAAGGACTTGGCATGGCGAAGCCCAGGGTTGTTTTTGAAATTTTTTGTTGAAATTTTGCACTTACGCGGTTTTGCACCCACAGCAGTGGTACCTCAAATGAAAGGCAATTCAATTACATATCCAGTGCAAAAAAATTTTGAAAATCGGTTCAATAGTACTGAAGATATTGTGATTTTAAAAAAATTTTATGAATCTTGCAAACTTAACCTTCGTTGCGCCACGTCTTCCCATTATCCAATCGCCAAAATTTTGTGTAGAACATAATATTATACTCTAATGCAACTTTTGGGGAGGTGTTATGCCCCATAGTTCAAAGTCAAAAAATAAGGCGCACCCTAATCTACATATATATGTATGTATGTGTTGACATACATATGTATGCGTACACAATCAAACTAATATCCTTCATATGATATGAATAGAATGGATCACGAAATGTGAATTCCTAGTTTCCACTTTTTATATTCCTTATAAAAGTTAACGAGCGCAAATAAATAAAATGGAAAATAAACGAAAAATGATTCTGAGGAAAACGATACAAATGGAAATTGGAGTATGGGTAACGATAAAAAAGCGATTAAAATTTGTTTGATTGGTAATACAAATGATGATTTCGGGGAGAGGGTTAAATATGTTTAACAAAATATTGAAGCAAATTTAAATGTATGAGCACAAGCTAAAGTTTTTGGCCAACATTGAGTGAATTAAGTTTGTATTTTCTGAAGCTAAAAAGTGTTTTTTCAATGCTTGGTAAAAATACATGATTATCTTCAACAAAAAAACAAACAAAAAGCTATAAACATATTCGAAACTTCACTGTGATCCCTGTGATCACTATAATCCGTGTTGTTCTAGGAGAGACAAGATACCCAAATCTACAAGCCAGGGGCCCAAAATGTTATTCCTTTTATAATACAAGTCCTTTAGAAAAATATTTTCGGACTTTATCTAAATTGGAGCCAATATCATGGCCAAAAAAACAGGTGCAAGTTTACAATGGAAAATTATAAATTTTGTGGCGAATTTAAGCATCACTCCTCTGTTAGTAAATAATCACAACAACAAAAACAGCAAGAACCACACTTATGTACATGTACTAATTAAAGCAAAGAAATTATCTTGCATACACATATCGACTGGTTTCTGACTCAACCACTTAACTCCCATTTTCTAAAATTTTGGTTTTTGGTATCAAAAGAAGCATTAACATGTATTACAAATGGGTAAACCTTGAAAAATAATACGTTTTACTTATTTTAGAACAAAAATCCGTTTTACGTAAACTCGTAACTTAAACACGAAATTTCATGAATACAGCAACCCCGTAAAAGATTTACTTTTAATGCACTCCTTAAATTGATAACTTGGCAACACTCGCCATACATCAGTTTTAAGTTCCGTTATATCTATTTCATATTATTCTTTTTTTCGTTTTAATAAAAAGTGTTAAAAAATTAATCCAAAGAAAAAAATTTGCAAAAAGTCGACTAATATAAAAGAATATGCTAAGGTAAGTTATAAATTTATCAACATGTGCTTTCATATAATCTACATAGAAGTTATTCAAACTCATATTGTATTTTAGGAAGCAAATGCTGAACTTCACAGAGTTCTTGATGAAAAAAGGGGCAATTTCATTTTCGCTGAAAGTTTCGAAAGTAATAACAGCTTTACTCCCAAGAAATTTGACAAAAGAACCGGACTTTTTATAGATGCCAATTCGAACGTCGAAAATAGTTCAGAGGACATATTCTCCATTGATTCGTCTAGTTGCTTTGAAGTAAATTCTATTGAAAGCTCAAGTAATACATCAAGTACTCCAACGAAGCATAAATTGGATGAAACATCAGGCTTGATATCACACACGAGAGCAAAGAAAGGGCACAGCAAGCGACCACAGTGGAAAAGAGAAAAGGTTAAAAAAGCGCGGCAACAGGGAGAATGCTACTATAGTTTGGAAAGAATCAGTGGAGAAATGGTGGGTATGAAAAAAAAAGAGAGAGAAAATTAAAGCAGCGATGCCGATGTAAAAACGATAGGGGGGACAATAAGTGTGTAAGCATATCTGATTGTCAAAGAGCTGAGCTCTTAAGTCCTTTTGGAGGGAAATGTCATGGGATCAAAGAAAGTCGTGGATTAGTCCACTAGTTCATGTTGTTCCAGTTAGGCGTAGAAGAAGCTAAACCATAAAAAGATCGTGTACTCTACGTTATCATCTAAAAGTTGAAGGTGAATCAATTCAAGTCTGCAAAAATATGTTTTTAGGTACACTTAATATTGGGGAATGGTTTGTTCGAAATACACTGAAAAATTCCAATGACCATGGTATAGTAAAAAAAACAAGTAATTCAAGAAAGACAAATCTGTTGAACTCAAGAAAAATAGAAAACATTAAATCCTTTTTGGACAATATTCCAAAAATGCCATCTCATTATTGCCGACAAAATTCGCAAAAAATATATATGGAATTGACTTACACATCCATTAAACAGGTTTACAAACAGTTTACAAATTTTTTAAATATGAATAATATTTCCGTATCTGAAAGGGCTGGCTATAAAATTTTTTTAAACGTAACGCATGAGCTGAACATCGGATTATACAAACCAAAAAAGATCAGTGCAATATTTGTTACGCTTATAAAAATAAGAATGTTGATACGAAGACTTTCAATACGCACATAAGACTTAAAGATCGAAGATGTTGTTACTCAGAGAAGGAGCAAGATAAAGAGAGAGCAAGGAATGGAGATATTAATTGCTTCACACTGGATGTTCAAGCTGTTCAAATGGTCCCATTTATTGCTGCTGGGGCCCATTACTTCAAACAAAAGTTATCATGTCATCAATTCACAATTTTTAATTTGAAAAACTCGGAGGTAGTTTGTTATGTATGGCATGAAGGTGAAGGTGGAATGGACGCTAATATTTTTGCCTCATGTTTATTACATTTTTTAGAAACTGAAGTAACTGCAAAGGATATTCCTATATGTTTGTCCAGTGATGGATGTAGTGCACAAAATAGAAATGTGACTTTATCAAATGCGTTGACGTATTTTTCCAAAAAGCCTAATACTACAGTTTACCAAAAATATTTGTCCGTTGGTCATACCCAAATGGAATGCGATTCCGTCCATGCGAATATTGAGAAAGGAAAAAAATAAAGAACTGTTTGTTCCTGCTGATTTTGTAAAGCTCATACGGGAGGCAAGAACAACCAATGGACCATTAAAGTGCATTATGTTGGGCACACATTTTTTAAAAATATTCCGAATTAAATTTTTACAAATCCATAAGACCCGGAACAAAATCAGGCGACGCTTGTGTCACTGATGTAAAATTTCTAAAGCATACCTCAGTTGGAATTTTTACAAACTTGATTACGACGATGAATGGGTACAATTACCACACCGATTAAAAACTGAAAAGGCATTACCCAAGTCAAAGGCCTTTATATACAGCCTTTAAAATTACCTTTAAGAAAATTCCGAGATTTGCAGAGTTTTAAAGCGTTCATTCCCACTGACTCTCATGCTTTTTATGATAATTTGAGCCACGAAGATATATAAAATTAAATTCCATAAAAAATTTAACTTATAATCACATGTATTAATGTACTATGTATTTTTCAGTAATGAATACTGCTTGTATATTTTAAATTGTCATTTCACATGAAAAAATCTTATTTTCGCATTAAGATTAAACCAATTTGAGAATCTTTAAACAAACTACGTACATTACATACATAAAATAAAAAAAAACAATAACCACGCATATACAACATATATTTTATTTCGTAAGAACAGCAACCTCGTAAGTACTTATAAATTATTTCAAATACTAAATCAGCAAAATATTTGTGTATATTTTTTCTCATGTAACAGCACGTCCTCTATTTAAAATTTGGTTATCCTTAGAATTTCGAAAAAACTGATATCTCTAATAAAAATCAGTTTATTGGTTCTCCTGTAAACTTAAATTTTTCCCATTACGTGGTTGAGTCAGTAACCAGTCGAGATGTCGTCTTCAGCTAAGAGAATATGTTGTTACTCACTCTACATGTGTGAGAGAAATAACCAAGTATGCGATACAACTGTTCCATCTTCGTGAAGAATCTAGACCTTAGGAGAAATATGCGAATGAGGCAACAGAGAGCATAAAAGCAGCGCAAGCTGAGGAATAACTAATCAGTGTGATTTAAACACGCTATTAGTTGTGAAGTATAATCGTGAAGTACTACTCCAAAAGTAGTCTAAATAAAGACCATTTGGCAATACTGAATATTGGAGTTATTTATTCGACAGATCAACGATTCGAACGTTAGCAGAAGGTTTAAAATAAGCGGAATTTCCACAAATTCGTTACAATATAGTACTATGAGTGTTGGTTTTAGTTTTTCTATGACGAATTTCTGGTATTACTAACAAACACCTATATATGACCATAAAAGTTTCAAGCCTAGACATTTAGCCATTTTATAGTTATAGGCACGGACTTTTATTTATATTTTAAAAAAATAGAAGTCAGGATTTTACTTTTATTTGTGAATTTTTTTGAAAGGCTGAAATATAAAAAAATATGCATGATTCGAAAATAACTATCATATTGTGACGAATATTACCATCTCTAAGCTGTTACTAATTAAATGCACAACAACAAAAACATTAAAGCAAGCTACATAAACACATTAATCATCATTAACCCACATACATACAAGGCAACGAAGAGATAACTAACACACAGGTGTAGTCATCAGTCGAAGTAGTACTCACATACACACACGCATATGGTTATGCGAGAGACTATAAACTAGAAATAGACATGTACATATATAGATGGTAACCAAGCATGAATTTGAGAAGTTACTAGACCTTAGGAGAAATGGATGGACGAGACAACAGAGAGTATAAAAGCAGCGAAAGCTGAGTAGTCAGGAATCAGTTTGATTTAAGCACGCTATTGGTTGCGAAGTATAAGTGTTATTGTGAAGTATTTTCAAAGTAGTCTAATAAAGACCATTTTGTATTATTGAATATTGGAGTTATTTACTCAACAATTTAGCGATACGAACGTTAGTAGAAGGTGTAAAATAAGCGGAGTTTTCCCCGAAATTCGTTACAATATATAAACAAACCCTTTCTCACGACCCTATTACTTGATAAGCCCAATACCCAACTTTACAGCTTCAGAACTTCCTCAAACCAATTGTCAACCTCACATATGCGTGGGGGATGCCTGCTACAAATATAATGTATCGTACACATATTTAGGAGGCGTGACTGGCGACCCAAGTTCCTCATAGAACTACAGCGTGATGGTTTAGAAGCTTTAATGTGGTCATATAATAATTATCGAGATGGTCGGGCTATTACCTTAATGGTGCTTGTTACCAGAACGTACCGCATCTATATCCGGCAAAGTATCATCAACATCGATATCGCTCCCAAAAACCTACGGCGAGTGTCTTTATTGTTAAAGCAACAACAATAACCAGGCTTAAAGCTGCACTCAACCTTTTGCTCAATATCCTTGCCAAGTCCTTATCTGTGATTCTAAGAAGGCTGATTTTGCGATAGTTGGTACATTTTGCAGGACCACCTATCTTGTCAACAGGGCAATTAACACTTAGGTTCCAGTAGTAGGGTATGCTTTCTTGTTTCTTAATTGAGCTTTGCTATTCGTACCTCTTCATAGTCGGGCTGGGTATACTCTCTGGACATTGTTTACCAAGTCATCGTCGTGCTGGCTAGCAGCTCTTTGCATTCACCCCCTTCCGCCTTAACTCATACTTCCTATAAAGGTGTCTCGCTTTCGTTTTTAACTCGCCGTAGCGTTCGCACGCGAGACAATTTCTGGAAAATGAAGATACTATTATTTCATGAGTTTGTAAATATTTCGTGTTTATTTTCAAAATATTTTTAATATTATTGTTGAGTCTTCTCTCGTAGTGATTAAGGTACTATTCAGATAAAAGGCACGGACTTGTTCTACTTCTGCCCCTTTGCACTGCTTTGAACTAATACTTTTAATATTGTGGCGGTGTACGAAATGGCATTTGCCATTTGCCCACTTTTTTATACCTTTTGAACGCATTTTTAAGTCGTTTAATGGAAGGGACTCTTAAATAGTCACAGCCTTTGATTGTTTACTTACATAATTAGCGCTTAACCGTTTAACTCAGATTTCAGCGCTGTTGGTACAAGTGTAGTTAACAACTGTATCGCCGATTAGCACCAGTTCGTTACTCGTTAATATAAGTTTTTACCAAAAACATGCTAATGAAACTTTTTTCATGTTTATAACCTCCCGTGATTATACCGAAAAGTACCGAAGTCAACTCGAAAAAATTCCAAACTTCCCCAAAAATAATATCGAAAAGTCAGAAATAACCGCAAAATGATATCAAAGCTGTGCCCATTGATCTCGAAAAAGCCAAGAAAATAATCCCGAAATACAATCTCGGCTGGAATATATTTTAATGGTAAGATAAATGAAAAGGTACATAAGACTTTTTTACTGAGCGTCCAATTTCTTAAATATATTAGGGAACAAATTAACTCATAAATATACTTAATAGCTTTCAATGGAAAACTGCGATGGACATTTCCTTCCAAATTAATATTAAAAGCCCATATATATGTATATATTCTAGAGGATCCTAGCAGGAAGCGGGCTACAATGCACAATGAATGCAAAACTCAACTTTCTTTATCGATAACTTATAGATAACTGTTGACAAAAAATCGATATTTTTCAACAACACACCGATAACATTTTCATAAAAAATCGATAAGTTTTCCATTATAAACAGATAAAGTCTATAGTTGACCCATAATACACCGACAGCTCTCCGAAAATAGTTGCTATTGACAATAAGCCGATATCTCATCCATAAAAATATTGGCAATAACAATAACAGTCCGATATCTTTTGTATCCCTAATACATTCCCAAATTTAGCTCCAAATATGTAGTTCCATTCAGGCGGAAGTTAAAGCCCTGAAAAAAAATAGCAGAAATTCTGGAGGAAACGTGCTGCATTCGCGTCAATATAAACATATATTGATAGTCAGGCGATTAAGGCAATAATCTTGCAAAGTACTTCGTCAAAACAGCAATAAAGCTAGGACCCAAAAACTTTCTAGTATTTGCCAAGGGGATGGTGTTATTCTATAACATAAGTCCTGACACCTGGTTAGAGTTATTCCGTCTGGTCGTCAAACAAATTCTGGTAACACTATGGATACATTCAGTCTATGTGAGGTTTTATTGACCGGTCAGTTCAACCTAACCTATTACCTAAAACAATACGGAGGTGATCTCAATATAGTCCCAGAACGATCCCAACAAGACTCGAAATGATCCTAAAATTATTCTGAGAAAAGTCCCCGCATGGCCCAAAAATATATTTATGATCGGGAAGTAATATGGTTTAAATTTTAAGAAATAAAAATTGTTTACACATCCTTCAATAACCTGAAGGCCGGTTTATATTATGTTAATTTAACAGAGCAAATGAGTTATGTACCATTGGAGAAACCTATTTCGATCAGGAAATCGCAGTTTAAAAAATCTTAAGCTATAAATCACACTAAAGTATTTTAGTGATAGCGAAAAAACAATTGAGAATAAAAATGTATTCAAAAATAAGCATATCTCACTGAGAAAGCCTCTGTTGTTCTTGAATATCGGTTTTATCCGTAATAAACCGAATTGGTTTCATTGGTATGCAATCTATGCTTTAAAGGTTAACAAAATGCAAAAAAATAAAGAGCTCTACAAAATAGGTAAGGAAACATCGAAAGGTGTACATTTCAGCAACTGAAAGCAAATGTCCCTAACATACAACTATGTGATACTCACAACTTTCTTCTATTAATTAAATTTTTAATTCTTTGTACAAATTGCAGTCTAATAGATTTTTACGACAATCCTTTAATGTATTTAATTTCCCTTCTAACAGCACAAAAATTGAATTTCCGTAATGACAAGTCAAAAGAAGCAAAAACATAATAACTAAGGGATAACAGAAAAAATCGCTTCCAGTGATGAACAAATTGAACAATCAAATTAGTTGCAATTGTTACAGACAAAATAAAAATATAGAAAAACTGCACAATATACAACAAGCAAAAAAAAACAAAACCATGTACACAAATAAAAAGAACAGGTTTGGAAGTGAACATAAAAATGCAAGTTGACAACGGAAAAGGTGCCACTGATTACAACGAAACAAACAACGAACTTTCTGTCTGTTGAATGCAATAACCGTTTTACTTTAATTACAAAACACAAAAGGGAATATGGAGAAAATGTTTACCTGCAAAAATTACAGCAAGCACAGCTTTAATTAAAAATGTGGTCACCCAGTGTACTCCATTTCCAAGCCAAATTTGTTCCTTTCATGCGCAACAGAATTACATTTGGTTGTTATAGAGAGGGGAAGAAAAGGAAATGCAGTATGTACCCTGTAGGAGTTGAGAAAAGCTCATCATCTAAGCTGGTAGTAGGATAGGGTTGGTTTATCCCAAATGGGTATCCTTATATGGGACATGCAATAACCAAAATCAAGCCGTTAAAGATCCATCTTATTGTATCGAATATCAGCAGTTTCCATGAATCACTATGCTTCTTGTTAATATATGCACGACAGCAGCGAAGTAAGTAGCTAAGAAGAAAGAGAAACAGACACACATACATGTACACAACAATAAACGGCGCATTTTACTCAGCCATATACACATATTTGCTTAGAAGGCAACAGTGAGAGCGCATAGAGCTCAGAGGTTATAATACCTACATTCAAAGAACAACTTAAAGCGCAGAAGTTATCACTGACACGTATACACGCATATAAGATGATGGCAAACGTGAATATGGATACAAAAGTGAGAAATACATAAGCAACTATTCGAGAAGGCTGTTCGTGAAAAGTCTAGACACTTGAAGAAATATGCAAACGAGGCAACAGAGAGTATAAAAGCAGCGCAAGTTGAGGAATATTCATTGAGTTAAATTTTTTTCACGCTACAAGTTAAGTACGCGAGTACTTAAATTGTGAGGTACTACTTCAGTAGAGTTGGCAATAGAGAACATTTTGCTATTCTGAATATTTGAGTTATTTATGCTACAGTTCAGCGACTCAAGCGATAACAGAAGGTGCAAAATAATTAAGAATATCCTAAATTCGCTACATTATTAAGTAGTTTGGGTCGGTATTTTCCAAAGCCTGTATCTGTAGAGCAAGAATGAGTTTGGGATGGAACATTAAACATTATTTATCAATAGGATTACTTTTACGCGCCCCTTTTTATGCACAGCTCGTGAATTTAATAATAAAAAAATACCAAATTGACTTCGGTAGTCCTCTCCAACTATATTCATCCCTTTTAGTTCAAACCTACCTCCCTAGAATTCGAGAAGCTCTCAAAAAAGAGTTCTTCAAGTTACCTCTTTCAAGATCCACCCTTTCCTCTGCCACCGGAAAATTTTAGCTGCGATAGGAATAATTGTGTTCCAATACTGGGCTTTCTCCAATAGTCCAGTGAATATATCCCCTTTTATATTAAGGGGCAAATTATGTATAGCGCAGCGAGCAATTTCTTCTTGGGTGAACCAAAATTCCTGTCATATAAGAAAATTCATTCACTTCAGCAAGTGACAGTAAATCTGAATGCCTTTACGAAAATGTTTGGTATTATATAATGGTGACTGTGAATGACTGCGATGCAAAGTGTCACGGCATCATACATGGCACTAATAATGGCTTAAGATCATACTTAGCTCTATGACGGCCACATGCCCGTGGAAACTCTACTTAAGTGCAATCGTTTTGGTCTTGTATTAACCTCGTCAAGGGCCGAGAGATAGGACCATAAATGAGTCGGATGAGTGCAAGAACCTGCTGCGCTTAAGCGAAAAAGATATCCCTTTCACATAGTGCTAGCTCATCGGTTATTTCGTTTCCCTGTTCTTTATGATGCCGCAGCCTCCATACGTTGAGAAACGAGCGGGCGGGAATATTTACAATCCTCCCGTACATGTTCATTTACGGGACTCCGAGACTCTCACTATTCAGGAGGGAGTATTGCAAATATTTTTGCTCCAGTTTCACAAACTGCAGAAGGGAAGAATTTACAAGCCACCTGGAAAAAAAAGGTGTCGGAAAAATAAATGCAAGCTGCTAATTTTCTTACGAGGTATCTTAAAAAAGTATCTGTACGTGTTTTGCATTCATTGCTCAATTATTCAGTAACTCAGTTCGCTTTGTGCACAATTATTGCTTTGGGGACAACACTGGGCGCTTATAATATTTTAAAGTTACCTGGCGTACGCTTGCAAAAGTAATTTTTTTTATTCGATATTTTCATTGCAAAGTTCTACGCTGTAATTAGCTAGTGTTGGCAGCGGGTGGACAACTACACTCACTTTTTTCCATAATAGAAAAATTTCGGAAGCAAGAAGTTTGTACATGACTGCTTTTGTATCTGGATGTGGGCAAATTGCTGCAATGGCATTGAGATAGGGCACCGAAACAGCTGTTTACTAACAATTTCTCAGCACTCATGAATGCAAAGTACATACATACATACATAAGCATTTATAAGCAGCAGTTCAAATACATAAGAAATTAGTTGGCTGCGCTTGGGGAACCCTCGTTTAGTCTTTTACGAACATTTTGCTTCAAATTTTTGACATTATTAGCTATAAAAAGTTCAACTCAACGTTTTGTAATTCTAAAAGCAGGTTGGGATACACTTTTGTGTGTTTTTTTTTATTTGTAGGTAATTCTTGACAGTGGTCCTAATTACTTTCTTCGAAGCAATTGTTTAAGATATTTATAATTTTTTATAAAGAAAAGTTTTTTAATTCTATTAAAAAGAAACTTGCAAATAAGTTTAGTGGTCGGAAAAGTTCACTTAGACAGCTTGATATTGACTCCGGATAAATTCCCAGGAGGTCTAAGTGAGCTGGGAACGAAATACTCTCACCAAGTTCTGACAAAAGCTGAACAGTCAATCATAAAGTTAGTCGGTGGGCATACCTTTATCCTTCAAGCAGATCCAGTAGGAAGTGTTTGTCAGTATATATAAGTAGCACTTCATGAGCCTAAATTAGACAGTGACTCATAAGAACCCACTTTGGTACAAACGGAGCTCGGTATCCTGCATTTAATAGTGTTAACCCAGCACGTGCTTAGCTTATGCGAAGCCCATCTGTACAACGGCAGTACAAAAGCGGCCAGCAGACCCCGAGTTATCTACAGCACCATACTCCATGTAACAATGCGAGCTAAATAATCCAAGTGAAAGTTGTCCGAAATACCATTATGCTATGGCCAAAGCTCATCTTAATCTTAAAGTAATCCGGTGCAATCGAAAGAGGGTTCAAAACATTGCCAAAACACTCTTGCGCCCTACAGTTGAATCAGATGAATCAGCGATTTGCTTATGCCCAATTCTTTAATCGTAGAAACTGTGGATACTCTCTAAGCTCATGTGAAATTCTTACGATATTAAACTATTAAAGTTGCGTCAAAATTTTTAAACTAGACCTCGTCAGTAACAGCAGATGTGCGGACTACAGGAAGAATGGTTGAGCAATTTCTGGGCCCAAGTCCTGCGCCGCTTTCCATGAGACCAATACTCTGTAGAGCAGATTCGGCCTTACTATCATGACATAAAAATAGTGCACAATCTTTAGCGAGATTTCTCGATTCCTGCTAATACCCCTTCGAAGAAAAGCGTAAAAGACAACCGAAACCATCCTAACCTAAGCCCCCACATTGAGTGACAAGAACTGTTTCCTGCCTAAAGCAATCCCTAGATAGTTAAACCTATAAGAAAGCACCGCCGATACTCTCTCAATCAAGGGTGTACTAAATACGGAGATCTGATGTATCCTCGTTAAAAGAATCAAATCCATTCTACCAGGGCAGGGAGTTAGTCCATATAACGCCGCCACCATGTTCTATGTGAATTAAATTTACAACTTATTGGTAAAAATTGCCAGTTGTCTGCATAGGTCTTTGCATATTCATTGCATCATTTTGGCATCACCTTACTCCGCTACGCTAGAAGTTTGATAATGCATTAAATCAGAATCTCCTCGCCTCCTAAATCAACCAAACCCCAATCGATGGTCCCAAGCATAGTGTGGTTAAATGCCCCATTCCAAGAAAGCCACCCAGAGTCCCGGACCCGAGAACAATTTGCTTTTCGTAGCTTTGGTGAAACTTTAATGTATTTGAGATAATTCGACCAGCAAGGCGGCTTGCCTTTCCCTTTAGGGTACCATGCGGCAAGGGAGTTGAAAGGGTGCCTATCGTATTTTCACCTCCAACTTGCTCACCCCTCGTTCTTTAAATTTTATAAAGAATATTGTGTCAGAACATACTTTATTCACTGGAAACTAAAAGTAACGACGATCCAAGAAAGAGTACACGTAATGAATTCTCCAACGAGATATTTGATAGACCAGTTGATTAGGAACCAGAGTGGGGTCAAAGGCATCCTCCATCCAACGTAAAGCGAAAGTAAAATCAGTACCTCAATAAGAATCATCTACAATACAATTAAATAAAGACTCATCTCTCGCATCGGCATCCAAGCATTTCACATGCTGTAGTGTGCATTCGAATCAATATTATATAATCAGGTTGGAATAATAATAAGGGAATTAAGAGGCTGAGAGTTTTCCCTGACAAGCAAAACTTGCCATCAGATTACCGAAACCCACAGTCCTGAAAGTTCTTGAAAAATCGTTTCCGCGGTAGTTAATTGGTACGAAAAGAATGATAGTACCGAAGCCTAAATTTAATGTATACATAACGGTTTATTACTTACTACTAACCAGGTGTTCAGTTAGCTTTGCTGCTGCCACTTTGGAGATGATTTGTTTTCAACTTCACCTCAACAAGTTATCCAATGTAGGATATCAACTGGAGAAATGTACTAAGTATTCATTAGAGAACTACATATTTCGCGAAATCTCTCAATGGTGGAGAATAATTTGAAAATAATGTTAGAAATCCACTCGAGAGCTATAAATTTTACAGAATTTCTCAAAGGCTGGGTAGTGATTGGAAAATGATTTTGGATATGAACTTGAGAGCTAACAGGTCTGAGTTGAATTGGATGCTAGCTTTAGAACTAGATATATACATATATTTCTCGAAAGCTGGAGAAAAATTTTGTTCATGCGGCGGCCGTATGGTGGTGTGATGGCAGCGTGTTCCGTCTACCACACCGAAGATCCTGGGTTCACGCTCCGGTCAAAGCAACATCAAAATTTTAGAACCAAGTTTTTTTCAATAAGAAGAAAATTTTTCTAAGTAGGTCGCCCCTCGGTAGTGTTTGGCAAGCGCTCCGAGTGTATTTCTGCCATGAAAAGCTTCTCATTGAAAACTCATTTCCTTGCAGAGCCATTCGGAGTCGTCATAAAACAACTAGGTCCCGTCCCGCCAATTTTTTGGAACACTTAAAAGGATCACGACGCAAAATTGGAAGAGAAGCTCGGCCTTAAATCTGTTCGGAGGTAAGCGCGCCTTACATTTATTATTTATTTATTTGTTGGGTAAAAAACAAAGCTTTTTCCTTATCTAGAAGTAATACAGAGAGCGTTCCAATGAGTCATCCAGCACTGGCTGAAATGTGAAAAACTATCGGGAGAGGTGCCAAAAGAAGTGTTTTGAACTAAATAATTTCGTCGCAAGGCTGATATTAAAAAATTTTACTTCTGTCAGGAGCTTTCTGCAAAAAGCAATTGCACATTATGTTGTGGCTCTTGTATTTTTCAAATAAACATTTTTTAGTTTTTCTATAATGATTTAAAATGAATATATTGTAATTATTTTATGGCCTAAACAAATCTTTTTCAAGCTTAAAGTAAAGTTTATTGGTTGTCGAGTGGAACAAATTTGTTAAATATCGGATGCCCTAGTGCATATATCTGTAAGTGCTACCAAGTACAGAGGGTATGCTGCCAAAAATGTGTACAAAAAACCCACCCTGTTGATCCGAGATTGGTCTAGATAGATATCGGAATGACAGCGTTGTTGTTGCGTTTGCATGTTAAATGTTTATCGGCATCTGGATCAGGTTTAATTGGAACGCAAGTGTAGATAGTGAAACACCAATGTTGTCGTTCAAAAAAGCCTACCCCAAAGGTGGCCTTAACTGTTCTGTAGTTGAACTGGAGTTTTAATTTGATTAGCAAATTTAATTTGGGCTTAGCTTAACCAACTACTGCAAAACGGGCCTTAAAGTCACAAATTTTTGAAAAATTTTTAATATTTATTAAAAAAGTGCTTAAGTGGCTAGTATATACATATAACCAAAACGTTGCTAGCCGAACAACGTCGCGTTAATCGAATTCAAACTCAAATTAGCTTTAAATTTCAAAGTTTTCACAATTTTTTTTAAGTTAAGATAACCATTATCCCATACCAATTATACGTAAAACTGTACTGAATGAACGGTCTACATTTTTCATAAATTCAGCCATAAAATAGGCAACAGTAATACATATTTTTATGACACTTTTAAATGAAACTATAAAAACTCAGTAATTTTGAATTGCTTCATCAACACTATTGTTAAGCATTAAAACACAAAACAAACAAAAAAAAACAAACAAAAAATACGTAAAGAAGAAAAAAGGCCTTATAAATCAGCAAATCTGCATATTTTAATGCCCCCTGGAGAAGTTTTTGTTGTTTCAATATATACAAATTTTACTACCCTCGATTTTTTGTATGCACTTCTGCTTAATTGCGCCTCAATTTCATTACAATTTGCATAGTCGTAAAAATAACGCCTAAAAATTGGATACATTTTTCTCTTTTTATTAAATTCTGCATTTTGTTTACTTTTTGTCTCAAGTGTTTAATGCCTTTGCACGTAAAAAGAAATAAAAAGGCAGATCCACCTAAGAAATTAAGTCATCATCAAAACTGTTGGACATAAAAATATGTATCATAATTTTCGACAATTAAAATATAGCAAAACACAAAAAAAAACATAAACAAAAAAACTTAGCGGCCGCACTTACAAAATTAAAATCGTAAAATGCGATTATTCAGTTTGTGATGCATTAGACTAAGAAGAGGAAGAATAAGAAAAAAACGTAGTCATAAAAGAGACCAGTGCTTTATATTATTAATATTAACAAATATTAAAACAGACTCTACAGCTGCGTTTATACTGTTTAGGCTCAACCCTTAACCCTTTTGTTTGTACGCCGAAGAAAAAGTCATAAAAATATCAAATTATAATTACTTACTTGTTTTTATGTGTTCTATTTGCTCGGCCGCACCTAAATAAGAAATTTTCTGACTGCGTTTAGTCGTTTTCGCGCGTAAAGCAATTCATTTTTCTTGTAAGTATAAATTTCATTTCATTACCACTGCCATCATTCAACAAAATATGTCTATGTACAGAATTTTAGTACATTTTTAGTAGTTCTGTCATTAAAACAAGTAACGCTAGAAAAAAAAATATTTGTATACATTTTATTACTTTCTCATATTTTTCCTTAGCCATAGGCCATAACTCTTGCATAGTTGCCTGTTTTCGGTTTATCCACCCTGCTTAACGTTGCATTAATTATGCGCTGCTTAACCCTTTCACTGCAGCCGTAAGGCGTGCAATTTTAATTTTACTTTTTTATCACGTACATTTTATGTTATGTTTCACCGAACTTGTAGTATCTCTTTCTCATTACGTTTTTAGTGTATGCGTATATTTATATTTAGAGATAAGTGCGTTTTCCTTATGTCCACAATAGCGCTGTCCCCCCTCAACATGTGATCTGTATGATATACTCAAAATATACATTTCAATGTGCCCATAAGTCATGAATGCGAGCGACCTTCCAGATCTACTTCAAAATTGTTATGCTCATTAAAAAATCATAAAAGTTTTGAAGCGCCAAATGTGACTGGTTCAAACAAAGCACATGCTAACATCTTTACAAACACATTCACCAAATATATTTCAGTACATTTTGACGTTACGAATACGCGCTGCACATACGAGGTTTGATCAATTAATCTCACAGTGTCGAATTTATCGTTCTGTTTTGCATTCTGTAAGGCGGTGAAATGGAAAGAATTTTAAACAAAAATTTATTCAAATTCAGTACGAACCTAAAGAAAAACAGTACCACCTGCATTCCACTGGGAATGGGATGTAGAAACTTTAGCCTACCCCTTATCGCAACACTTTTTCTTAAATAATTAAAACGCTGAACTAATTTAACCCAGAAAAAGTTAGAACGGAACTGTCTCCGGTTGCGCCTAAGACCTCATACCATTCATAAATTTCCATAAATGGAACTGAACAATATTGTGTTGAAATTTCAAAAATTCATAAAACCAGAAGAATCATTTTTGTGGGATATATGTTATATATACGATCGATCCTTACGATTTTTGTAGACAAAAATCGAAGTCTTGTATGTAATCAACTAGTGAAATTTCAAGCTTCTAGCTGCTAAAATGGGGAAGAAATTGAGAAAAACCTCGCATCTGAACAATCGGTTGTATAGGATATACATTGTGTATATGACCGATCTTAACTATTTTTCATTCAATAATATATGCCGTATTTGTGAGCATTTATTTAAAATGAGGAAGAAATTACATTAGATCTCTCATCTGAAGAATCGGTTGTATGGTATATATATTATGTATATAACCGGTCTTTAAAATTTTTTCAGGCAACAATGTTTTGCCTTATAACTAAACATCCCGCGAGACTCCAATCTCCAGCTGTTCAAATGAGGAACATATGACAAATCCCATCTTTTCCAAAAAATCGGTTGTATGGGTGATAAATGTCATAGTGATCCGATCAGATTGGTTCCGACAAATGATTAATCGGACACCCAAATATACCCGCTCACCAAATTTCATCAAAAATTGAGAGCCTAGTTTGGGTTCAAACAGACAGACAGACGGACAGACAGATGGACTGATAGACAGATGGACAGACGAGCGCACAGACAGATTGACATGGCTGAATCGACTCAGCTCATATCCTATCCGTTCGGATACCTAGGAGTTACAGGAGATTCGTCTCAAACTTAATGATACCATTTCATTTTCATGAAAGGTATAAAACTAATATTTGGAGTGCAGTATTATCTTAACCCCTATACCCTGCATAAAATTTTTTAAATCTTTATAGCGCTGTCTAGACCTGTGGTGCACTCTGAAGTTTAGTAGAGCTTCGGAAGGGGCGGCGACGGATATTCAGTAAAGCAAATTGTGAATCAGTTTTCGATTGCACTTCAAGCAAAAACATCTCATGTGTGAACTCTATGCTCAAACATACTTCATGGAATTACATACTACTACAAAAAAGTTGCGAGAGCTCTGTCGAAGTGTCGAAGCTCTTCCGACATTGTGCACCACTGGTCTAAACCAATCATTTTTAATATAATACTCTTAAAAAAGGTGTAGTAATACATTTTCGGTATGAACTGGGTCCATTGAGATACCTTCCGGTCTTATGCGTGTTCAGATCGTTTAGTTTTGGAACCGTGCCGCAATTATAAGATTTATAAATTATATTGACGGTTTCAGGAATTTTACACGAATCTTGTTAGCATCATTCGGAAATCATTTAAGAATCGGATCGTTTCTGGACTATTTGTGAACTCTTTTTTTCGTGCGCGCCTTGTTGAACGGCCATAAAAGTCTTAAAGGTTAAGCGCCAATTTTTTCCTTCCAGATCGTTTCGAGAATCTTTGCAGGATTGCAGAATTATTTTAGAGATCACTTCACGACTATTTTGGAACTATTTAGCGGTTATTTCGTTCTCTGGAGTATTTCAGCGGCAACTATAGCGAACCTACTTCGCGGTAGTTCCGGTCTTGTTTCCCAAAATATATTGCCCGATTTTTAAGAATTAATTTTTTTTACCGCTCAAATTCTGAATCTATTCGACATAGACTAATAACATTTGTTATGAGGGTCATATTCATAGATCGACTTTTGGAAAAGAAAGCACAACCTATAAACAAAATTTTACGGATTAATATAATGAAATTTTTTTATTTATTTAGTGCTATTGGTACTCTTCTTCGTCTTGTAGCGATAAGGAAACCTTAACTCATTATTCATTATTCCAAAATGCTTCAATAAAAAATACCTTGTTATTCATCACTCAAGTTTTCTTGAACAATGAATACAAATTTATTTTTTATTTTTATTTGTTGATAACGCCCATCCCTGGTACGTGACAAGCAGTGTTTGTGGAATTTGCGTCATGCAGATTACCACAATCGCAATATAATTAAAAAGCTTGGGGGGATGTAGAAAAATAATGCGGTTTTAAAGGATTTGAACGTAAGTTATAGAATTCACTACAATATTTTTGGCGATTGGCTGCACTTGATCTTATGTTTACGTTTTTAAATATTTTTTTCGTAACAAAGAGCTATTTTCTAATAATAAAATTTTACGAGTTAATGTACGCTGTTGCTTTCTCTACACTGCCACAACGTGAATAAAAAGATGTTGAGTTATATTGTTGAGCATTCCATCGCTTGCGATTTCGCTCTACTAGAAACACTCAATCGCCAGCGATAACGCTAGCGAAAATGTAACAAGCGATGGAGCGTTTCTTGTCGCATCGCGCGATGGGATTACGCTCGATCATAAACTGAGCCTAATAATGTTTTGGGGAGATTTATCAATGCTTACGCACCCTTGCTGAATATTGGTCCGGTATGTTCTGGTAAATAGCTCTATTAAGGTACTAGCCTTGCCATCGCGTGAGCGATTTCATATGACCATGTTGAATTTTCTAGTCACCTAACTCCCTCCTGGCTGGCGCAAATCCTTGGGCTGAACCCTCCCAGAGGGTGCCGGCTGGTAATATGCACAACAGTTTCCCCTTCCAGGGGAGTGCTAGCTAAGTTTAGGAATCATCTCCATTTGTGCCCCAGCTCCTTAATAGCTTAGGCATATGGAAATGGTTTTTAAACGTGGCCTCAAGGTGGGAACTGGACCACGCCCAGTTGAAAAGGTGGTCCACCCCTAATCCAGGGTGTTATGCGATTCCGTGCCCATTGGATGGTTTGCAGTCAGGGGCATCCGACTGTATTCTTACGGAGCCTCCCGGATACCGGTCCACCTCCGGGAGTAACGGCGACTTGCTGCGGTATGGGGCTCTACCGCAGTCGACCGCATTGTTTCCCCTATCCCTTTAACTTCAGGCTGCCGAACGGTCTCACCTTAGTAGGCAGCTAAAGAACAAGATATATTAATGAATAACAAAAACCTGGCCTCGGATCCCTGCACGGGTAAAGATGCCGCCCTTGGACTAGGCATTAAAAAAGTCCACAATTCGTCGGGAACCGCACTGACGGCGCCGACCAGGCCTTCACGGCAACAAAAAAATCTTCGGCCAACTGTGCAAGCTAGCGGAAGAACTAAACCCCTTGAGGGCAAGTCCAATTCCGCAGCAGCCGGCAAAGCTAGCCCCAAAGAGGGAAAGCAACGTCCGACTGAGCAAGCACAGGAGGCCCGTCCCACGCCCGTACCGGGCACCTCTTGTCAGCAGGTGGCTGGTAACAGCACTAAATCCTCCACGGACAAAAGTACTGCCTCCACCGCTGCAAAGTTACCTCGCAAGCCGGCTGAACCCCTTGAGGGTTCCAAGGCAAATAAGCGAATCCCGACTTCGGTCCGCAACCAGCGGAACATTCGCAATGCCGTCAAAATCGTTGAGAAACTTGGCAACTCTCCCAGCGACAAGTTGACGGCAGAGCAAAAAAGTTCTCTGGCCTGGGCCAGGAAGATTATTGCTGCCAAGAAGAGCAGCAACAACAACCCCACCCCTTCCTCTTCTGCCACCAAACAAACTTCTGACCCGAAGATGCCGGCCCTTAAGAGACAAAGGTCTATGGGAAATGCCTCGAGCGATCCCAAAAGGCACCGGCCTTCGGCCTCTACTCCCCCTGCCCTGACCAAAACCTTCAGCGAGGCGGCTAAGGCCAACTTTACGCTGGCGGTTTTGAACCGCGGTCACCCGGATGGGAACATGACCCCGGATAACTGGAAGGATGTCCTTAACGGCCTTCTCAAGATCTTTAAGGACATCATGACCAAGCATCCGGGGCCGGCTCCCACTATCCGTGATGCCGGCTGGTACCAGGGTAGGGTCAAGCTTGTTTCCTGCGCCGATGAGCGCTCGTGCAAGCTCTACAAACTCGCCATAGCTTCGCTGGGACAGCTGTGGCCTGGGGCCAGGTTGGATGCGGTCGGTGTGGAAGAAATTCCGAACAGACCGAGAGCCTGGGCCTGGGTCCCAGACGGCATAGCGGATCCTGGCGAGATCCTTGATACCATCGCGGAGTCGAATCCGGGGCTACCTTCGAGCGATTGGAGGATAGTCCGGGTCGGCGAGACAAGGGCGAAGCAGCGTTATGTTGGTTTCATCATAAACGAGGCTTCTCTCCCTTGGCTTGACGAATGTGGTGGAGTATTAAGCTACGGCTTCTACTCCATCACGTTGAAAATTCGACGGGATGGTGCGAAGGAGGAAACACCGGACGAGGGTGAGCCTGTACCGCAGGGCGAGGGGTCAGACAGAAACACCCCGAGTGGATCTGCTGCCCATGGCACTGCGGAAGGGACCGCCACCGCTCCGGAGGATCTGGTGATCGGGGATACCGCCTCGAGCGAACCCGCAATCGCCACATTGAATCTCACGGACCCATGCAACACCTTGAGTGGACATGGGGCCGATATCGAACTGGCACGCAGCACTCCGGATGCCGAGAGCGATACACTCTCGGTATCTGAGTTTGCGGGCCAGTTCTTTACGGGCATGGACGAGCAGCTTTTGCTGGAATCCGACCCGTCGGATGCCGAATTCGACGATACTATCGTAGAGGAGGCATCCGACGATGCGGATCAGCAGAGGATGGACGTCGATGCCACAAACGAAACGTAACGGGCGCGCAGGTACTACAGATAAACCTGCACCATTCTAAGGCAGCCTCGGCTGCCCTAATATTACGCCTCAGCACTACGTATGAGGACGTCGTTCTAGTCCAGGAGCCTTGGGTCGTTGGCAGCAAGGTCTGTGGACTCTTTTCTAAGGACTACCGGCTGGTGACACCGCCCGTGACAGGTAGAATCAGATCTTGTATTCTAGTAAAGAAAAATCTAGTATTTATTTTACTATCTCTTTTTAGCGACGAGGACTTTACCTGTATTAGCCTCGAGCTACAGGGGCAAACAATCTGGCTGATGTCCGCATATCTATCGCACGATCGCCCAACTTCTGTGCAGGACCGGCTCTGCAAAGCGGTACGGGAGGCCCACAGTAAAGGGTTCCCGATAATAATTGGGGCCGATGCCAATGCACATCACACTGCTTGGGGCTCTACCGACATTAACAGTAGGGGTGAGTCTCTTTTTGATTCTATTATAAGTAACAATCTAAGTATATGCAACTCTGGAGACAAACCAACTTTCATCACCTCAAATAGGAAGGAGGTTCTAGATGTTACTCTAGTTTCTGGGGCATTCTCTGACCTTGTCAAAAATTGGAGAGTTTCCAACGAAAACTCCTACTCTGATCATATGTATATCATTTTCACTCTGCTCTTGCGTACACCGCCTAGGGTGGCTTACAGGAATAGGAGACGTACGGACTGGAACCTTTATAAAAAAGTCCTATCCTCTACTCTCCTAAAGAACGCTTCTCACGGTAGGCCGAGCCTACCGCTAACAACTGATGAAGCGCCTCCTTTAGACACAACATTTGCTTCTCTCGGTGAGCTAGACTCATCGTCAAAAATAGAAGAAGCAGTAGATCTTATCACCAAATCTTGTAACGCTGCCTTCACAGTAGCCTGCCCGGAGATTAAGGTGAGGGGAAAGAAGAAACCCTATTGGTGGAACCAAGAAATCTCCGAGCAGAGGAAAAACAGCAGAAAACTCTTTAACGAGGCTAAGCGCACGGGAATCTGGTCCCATTATAGGGACGCCTTAAAATCTTTTAAGAAGTTAATCCAGAAGGCCAAAAGGGACTCCTGGAAGAACTTCACTAATGACATCGAAGAAGTCTCAGAGGCCAATCGCCTACGAAAGGTCCTCTCCAAAAACCCCATACCTCCAAGCTGCATTCGCACAACGAGCGGAGAATGGGCCACTTCTAGTACGGAAATTCTCGAAACCCTGATCAGCACTCACTTTCCGGGCTGCAGATCTCAACCATACATCTTAAACACGCAATCTAACCCAGGGCCATTTCAACCCCTGGACCACATTGTAAGTGAAAAAGGAGTTATCTGGGCAATCAAGTCCTTTAAACCCTTCAAATCTCCGGGAACGGATGGAATATTTCCCGCTGAATTGCAAGCTGCAAGCGATGTTATAAGCCCGCTGCTAGCTAAAATCTACAAGGCTTGCCTCAACCTGGTCTATATCCCCACGGAATGGACCAAGGCAAAGGTAGTCTTCATACCCAAAGGAGGCAGGATATCGGGCAACAGTCCAAAGGATTTCAGACCAATAAGTCTGACCTCCTTCCTCCTAAAAGTTCTAGAACGATTGCTGGACGCCTACATTAGACGATCGGCAAATAAGGCACTCATCTCCAACAACCAACACGCCTACTCTAAGGGCAAATCCGTAGAGACAGCTCTACATGCTATCACTACTAAGATAGAGAAGGGTCTTGCCTTTAAAGAATTTACGCTGGGTATCTTTCTCGACATAGAAGGAGCCTTCAACAACGTTCTCCCAGCAGCGGTCACAAAATCTCTACGTTCTTTAGGGGTGGAAGAGCCTCTTGTGAAGTTCGTCGAGCTCCTTCTAAACAAGAGAATCATTATCTCTGAGCTGGGCAGCTCATCGTTAATAAGGTATACCAACAGAGGAACCCCCCAGGGGGGCGTTCTTTCTCCTCTACTATGGAACCTGACGGTGAACGCTCTGTTATCTATACTACGGCCCACCGGATGCCAAGTCATTGCATATGCCGACGACATAGCCTTGACAGTTACCGGCAAACACCTTCCGGTGCTTGGCGAACTCCTGCAAAATGCTCTTAATCTAACAAACACATGGTCTATGGAATGCGGACTCAGCATCAGCAGTGAAAAAACTGAGATGGTGCTTTTTACCCGCAAACGCAGTATACCGGAATTTACCCTCCCATCCCTAAACGGGAAGGAAATCAAACTCTCTACCGAGGTTAAATATCTCGGAGTTATTCTAGACAGGAAGCTTGACTGGAAGCGAAATGTGGAGGAACGATCCAGGAAAGCCACAATGGCTCTCTACGCTTGTAAGTCGGCAATCGGAAAAAGGTGGGGTCTCCAGCCACGCATAGTCCATTGGATCTATACGGCAGTGGTGAGACCCATACTCTTCTACGCCGTCACCGTATGGTGGACGGCACTCGATATCGAATCTAACAGGAGTAAAGTAACGAGAGTGCAGAGGATGGCGGCAATGCTCACCAGCGGTGCCCTTCCCTCCACTCCCACCAAAGCTCTTGAAACCATATTATTCCTTCTCCCAACTGATCTATATGGCAGATACTGTGCCTCCTGCAACGCGGCGAGGCTCAACGCTATCGAACCATGGAGGGATTGCAGGTTTGGTCACACCCGGATCCTGAAGCAAGTCCCTGAAACCTTCTTGAAATTGGACCATACAACATCGCCCCCTTGCTGGGACAACAAATTTTCCACAAGAATCCCAGAGAGGAACGAGTGGGCAAACGGCGTAGAGCCGGGATCACACGAAATCTCCGTTTTTACAGATGGCTCTAAACTAAACAACAGAGTCGGCAGCGGGATATTCTCGGAGAAGCTCAATCTAAGCGAGAGCTTTCGCCTACCTGATCACTGCAGTGTTTTTCAGGCTGAACTCATAGCTATCTGGGAAGCAGCCCGCTATCTGGCTAACCTGCAGGTAACCAATTCTATTTCAATTTTCTCTGACAGCCAAGCTGCCATAAAATCCCTGCAATGCAGTAACACCTCGTCACTAGTGGCATTGAAGTGCAGAGAAACCCTCAACAAACTAGCTGAAAATTGCAACCTAAGCATAATATGGGTTCCTGGCCACTGTGACATCTCAGGAAACTGCGCTGCGGATGAGCTAGCTAGGGAAGGCACCAACTTGCAAACAACAACCTCCGCTGATTGGGCCAGCCCTCCTCTAAACACTTGCAAATACCACCTGCGATCTCTTTTCACGGATCAGGCAAACGCCAGATGGGCGAGGGAACCTACATGTAGTATATCCAAGCAAATCTGGCCTAAGCTGGATGAAAAGAGATCGCGATCGGTGATATTATTAAACCGTATCTCTATAAGCCCACTAGTGGGCCTTCTTACAGGTCACTGTCTCATGGGCACTCACGGTGCCTATATGGGCCTGCAGACAAATGACTTCTGCCGCAGCTGTAGGGACGAGGAGGAGATAGAAAGCGTTGAGCACTATCTGTGCCACTGTCCCGCACTGTCAAAAACCAGGTACCAATGCCTCCACAGACACTCTTTTGGGTGCCTTGCGGAGCTTGAATCTATAAACCCAAACGATATCTTGCGTTTCATTAGGCAAACGCGCTGGTTTAGCCTCACTGGGGTCTAAACTCTCCTCTTCTTCGAAAGTAGGGTAATAGGAAATAGGGGCCCCCCGCGTGGTAGCACAACGGGCCACAACGGCCTACGTGAGTCTCCGCTCGGACAGCGGAGGCAGCCACTCTAACCTAACTCCCTCCTTCCGTGAGGAACTTGGGTCGCCAGAGTGCGATAGGTGATCGTTTGAAAGGTTTCTATGGTTGCAAGGCATTGCAAGCCTGTTTTCATAACAGATGTTAATATTGAGTTTTTTTTCTTTTTTTTTGAAGCCAACGAAACCCTCCTCTTTTTAAAATATTAAGGCCGTATAGTCACGGTTTTGTCATTCCAATTTTTATTTTTATTTTTCTTATTTTCACATACTCTGAAGATTCGTCAAAGAAAATTATGTGGATTGTTTATTTTTATGTATGAATGTTCCAGGATTTCAGGGTAACGAAATGCAACATCGACATTCATCGTTAAACAACATCTTTTCTCTAGCTTGTAACATATGTATATAAACGAAAAGAAAGCTTTTATCGTTTATGACGTAAGAATGTGGAGTTTACTTATGCTCATCATGTTGTTCCCCATCTTAAATTTTTGTACACTCCACTTCAGGATTTTTAAGTCCACCACTGTACCAATCCGCTTTCAAGCGGCAGACAAATATAATAAAGTTACGATGCTACTCTCCCTTCCATATTTTTGAATCAATGTGATGAATTTCATAGTTGAGAAAATGAATGATAATGTTGACTTAGATAAAAGGCCAGCGACCGTAGCATTTTAATGATTTTAGTGCGAGATGAGTTCTGGAAAAATGTTACGCACATATGCAAATCGTTAAGTTTAATGTCACAAAATAGCCCTCAAGCATTTAATCGGTATTAAAGTTTCATAAATTCTACATTTCTAATTAAAAGTGACCCTTATTTACTAAAGCAGTGGGGAGCATAAGAGCTTTTTATATTAACTAGGCAATAATAATTTGTTGTAGTCATCATACATCATCTGTGACCCAAAGGCTTTTGTGTGCTATTAATTGTGTCCCGCAATTTCTAAAATATTTATGCAGGTAAAACAAAACATGGAAAATTGTGTAAATATTTAAGTACAGTAGCGGATTTAGCGCTATTAAAAGTAAATAAATGTAAGGAGCGATAACCTCCGCAGACATTTTAGGCCGATCTTCTCTTCCAATTTGCGTCGTGCTTATTTTTAATTTTTCCTATAAATTGGCGGGACGTGACCTACTTGTTTTATGCCAACTCCGAACGACATCTGCTAGGCAGATGAGTTTTCAATGAGAGCTTTTCATGGCAGAAATACACTCGGAGTGCTTGCGAAACACTGCCAAGGGCGACCTCGCTTAGACAAATTTTCTTCTAATTGAAAAAATGTTTGATGTTGCTTGCCCGGGGCGTTAACCTAGAATCTTCGGTGTGATAGGCGGACACGCTCCATCACACCGAGGCGGCCGCCGTTATCGAGCTCAAATTTCCTCTAATTCCTTTGCCCTATAATTTCTCTAAGTTATATTCAAGTAAGGTTTAAAGCTCATATGCTTCCACTGAATTTGAAGTGACAGATAAAGAAAGAATTTAGCTCCATTTGTGCTTCTAACTGGTACCAATTATAGCGATGCACAAATGAGTGGAGTGACTTGCTAATCAATGACGGTAATAGTCTATGCGACCCCATTACCAATTTCAAAAGTTAAAGTTAAATCAATTTATGGTGAGTTCAGAAAAACTGCTGAGAATATCTGGTACTAATAGAACTGTATTTTCAGTTCAATCTAATATTTTTTAAATTCGTCGAAAACCTTGAGACCTTCTTCTACACAGGGATGCTGTACTGGTATGTCTTACACAATTTTTTGCAGGTTATTTATTTGCCTATTCTTTTCCAAAAAAAAATGTTTTTTTTTCAGTAACCAAAAATACGAAGCTTCTCGAAACTTTTTTTTCCCCTTCAGTCACCTCGTGTTCTGTTCACCAGTTAAATAAATCTGCTTTTGTTTCTTTTTATTGCGAAGCACCGTTCTCACTTTGTTTCATTTATTAATTCTGCATCTTACGAATCTCATAAATATTCTTCAATCACTTAGGTGTACGATCCAACGTGGAAAAGTTTCGACATGCTCCCAGAATCATAGGCCACGAACTATCTGTATGAGATGGAAAGGTTAGGAGGGGTCTTTGTCAAAAGCTAAATGTAAGCCGCAAGTTTAAGATGACTGATCACTGCAGCGTATTCCAAGCAGAAGTTGCTGCGATTTAGGATGCGGTGGATGAAATGCTGTCCAGTGCATTATGGTTAGGGAATTTAACATCTACTCTGATAGCCAAGCGGCTATCAAGGCTTCGAATTCAACTACAGTGCGATCGAAAGTGGTCTATGAGTGCCTGACCTCGCTTGCGATTGCATTTTATAATTAAGATTATCTGGGTCCCGGATCATAGTGATATCCCATGCAACTGTCAATGGGATCTCTTATCCCGCATCCGTATGACTGAACCGGATAAAGATGGCTGTAGGGATTTCGGGATTCCGCTGGCCGCCTGTGGTTTGCTCCTCCATAGCTGGGCCTCGAGTCAGCTCAGCAAACGTTGGCGAATACCACCGCTTTCAGGGTAGCAAGATCTTTCTGGCCGAAAGTGGATGGCAGGAGGTCAACCGAAATAATTGGGTTCACTAAGGCTCACCTATCAATGGTTATTGAGATTTTGACAGGGCACTGTCCCATGGGTATCCATGCGGTACGTCTCAATATACTGGAAACTCCATCCTGCTGCAGCTGTACGGAGGATGATGAGGTGGAATCATGAAATCACTTTATGTTTGATTGCCCAGCTTTTGCCAGAACTAGGCGAATGTATTTCAGTCGGGACTCACTTGGATCTCCAAGGTTGAGATCGGTATCATTCGGAATTTTATCGTTGCTACCCAACGATTCTCTAAGTAGCTATATCTACGTCGCCGTTATTTTATTGTATGTGGTACCTTCCTGTTGTCCTAGTGAGCTTCCCTTATCAGGGCAGCTACCACCTAACCTAACCTAACCTATCTCCAGGATTTCCAAATTATGCCTAGAAAACGCCGAATTTTTCCAAGCAGGTCATCATCATTTACACAAGCGGAAGCGCATACTTTCTATAATGCCTAGACTGTTATCACCCTTCTAGCACACATCAAAACCAAACCTTTAAAAATTATTACTATTATGACTATTTTCATCACAAAAGTGCATTCAAGCTTGTTGCGATACAAACTCCCATTTACCTGAACGAGATTATCTAAGATCCTCTCGTTAACTTCCCTTTATTACTGTTCTTGCATTTTGCAACAAAGTTGTAACACCCCTCCACATCCTTCAGTTGATATACATAGCGGTTACCCATTCGTTTGTTGTGTGGTGTAGCTTTATTGTTTTGAACTTTGACTTAACTTTTGTTGCACTATGGTTACATAGTTCATACAACAAACAAATACCATTTATATGAAATGTTTATCATTCGGCTTCAATGTGTATGCAAAAATGTTGATAAGTTTTTAACCGACTTCAATGTTTAACTTGAAGGCATTCCATGTGAATATTTACTTTTGTAGGATTGCATTACTTGTTACACAAACAACAATGTTATTCTTACAACCTCGTATTTATTTGGGTTCATGTTAGTGCTGCGGTTAAACGAAACATACTACTAAAATATTTGGTTTTCACCAAAAAGCTGGTGTTGCAAGCAACTTTGTTTAGAATGTGTGAAAAGGATGTGGGTACATTCGTATGTACTTAGAGCTGTTGTATTTGGATAAAAGCATAATAATACGGATTTTCACATATCATACAAAGTTATGAATCGGAAAGTTTAGTTGGAAATCTCGCAAAATGTTTGTAAGTGTTATAAAATATTTAGGATTAAAATGAAATTATATACAAATACATATATATCTTACAACATTGAAGAAACATTAATGTGAATTTTACATAAAAAAAATTTCAAAACATGTAAGAGGAGCTCAGAGGTTTGGGCACTTCAAGTGGAGCATACTCTTTGATTTGCTCTCTCTACGCGCTGATCCACAAGGTACCTTGGCGAGATCTCTGGCTTCGTTGTTGTTGTTTTTGTAACGATAAGGTCACTCCTCGAAGGCCTTACGGAGTGTTATCTGGCTTCATCATACTTGTTCCTCATAGCCAGAGGTCGCTTTAGGCATCACTTTACCGATCACGCGCCACATCTTTGCTATGCTAATCAGGTCTCCCTGGTGAGACGAGAAGCCTGTGTTCATCCTCAGGCGAGATTTCTGATTGAGATTTCACATAGGCGTCTCCATGCAGAGGACAGCTTGCACAGAAAGGTCGGAGTCGACGTTAACTTTTGAGGGCTGTTCATCTTCAATTTTGTACCTACGAGTTAGAGGGAAACTAGGTCAGCTGTGACATAGCCCCCAATATCTCAGTAAAACTAATTACAACCAGAGGCCTACAGTAATATGACACACTAACGTAGTTACATTTAGGCCTCGCGCACGGTTCGAATAACATGTACCCACGTATATAGGATGAAGTAGGACAGCTACGACATAGTCCCCAACATCACAGTAAGACTAACTACAACCAGAAGGCGTCAAATACCTGGAGGCTACTGTAATAAGATACGCAAACGTAGTGCCATTAATCCCATTAGCACGGTTCCTATAAAACTAGGAATTACGGGTAGTATCGAATGGTCGGAATCGACCTGAACTTTTGAGCGATGTTCAGCTCCAGTTTTACCATTTGTATAAGAATTGAAATCCATAAGTGTACCCACTAGTATTCTGATTGAGATTCCACCGTACATTCATTAGGCATCTCCATGCAGGGGACTATTCGGCCCCGCAATGCTTGCGGTGACTGCTGATTTGGCTTGCGCAGAAATGTCGAAGTCGACGTTAACTTTTGAGGGCTGTTCATCTTCAATTTTGGTATTTGAATCAGAATTAGAATCCATAAATGTACCCACGAGTTAGAGGGAAAATAGGCCAACTTTGACATAGCCCCCAATATCCCAGTAGGGCGTATTATAATCAAAGGGCACTAACGTAGTGCCATTCATCTCAAGAGAATGGTTCGGACAACGCTCGGAAATACGGGTTTTACTGAGTTGATACGACACCGAAAAGAAAGGATCGAACTTAACTTTTGAGGGCTTTTCAGCTGCCCTCGACCTAGAATAAAAATCCATAAATGTACTCACCAGTTAAGAGGGAAAATAGGTCAGCTGGGATATAGCCCCCAATATCCCAGTAAGACGAATTACAACCAGAAGGTGTCAGGTATCTGGAGGCCACCAAAATGAGACTTACTAACGTAGGACCATTAATGGCATGATCACTGTTCGGATAACACTCGAAATTCCCCTGCGAGG
>JARSSU010018028.1:0-26801 GCA_029619165.1 Eurosta solidaginis | reverse complement strand
TATATATTTTACAGAATCTAGTTACATACAACGAATGCACGCGCGTATGGCTGGTGACCAGGTAGAGGATTCTAGAAGAAGAACCGTCTAGATTTTTGGGCATAGAGTATAAAAGCAGCAGAAGCTGAGTAATCCGTAATCAGTTTGATTTTAGCACGCTATTAGTTGCGAAGTGAAGTTTAATTGCGAAGTACATTCAAAGTAGTCTAATAAAGGACAATTTTGTAAAACAGAATATTGGAGTGTTTTATTCAACAGTTTAGCTATACGAACGTAAACAAAAGGATGTAAATAAATTCGTTACAATATGTATGTATGTATTTAACGTTTTGTTGTTGCAAGAACACATAAACATATGTATGCACATACATACAAATTCATTTGAATGAGTTGAACAAAGCATGGGAACGCATTCTAAAAGCACAACTGCTGGCGAAGTTAATTAGTGATAACTTCTTGGAACGCACAGTTGCAACTTTACGACAAATTAGTGAGCATAAAAATTTTCCCTCTCCATTCACTCAACGCTTTTATCGATTGGTTGTTGACAGTTGGCTCAACGTATCGTTTCAAAAGCACAATTTCTTTCTGATAACTGATTAGCTGAGCTAGCAGTTGCGCTTTGAAATTCACCAATCGAAGCAAACTTTTGCCTCGAATTTCAATTAAAATTTCATACGAAAGCCGACCCAACATGATAATAGTTCGTAAGAGACCGTTGTCGCTTGTATCCATATGCATCATTGCTTACATTTACACATCAATTTTTGTATGTAAACGAATAGATCAGGCTAGCTGCGCTTGGTTGCTTTATACGTACTCATACTCAAATTTGCTGCGGATATATTAGAGTATCAAAAAAGGTCCCTGATGCCGATCTCTGCCACAGAGAAAATTTGTTGGTTATGAATGTGGATTTTTTCTGATTTATTATTAGTATTTATGACCCAATGCCAAGGTGAGCACGTGCCGAGGGCTGAATGATATGAGGGTGTATACAAATTTCATATCGCTAACGTTGCGCCTCAGGGTACCAGGGCGAACCCTGTTGTACTGAAGCCCTTATCCCTCTACAATGGACCTCTGGGGGGATGGACCGTTTTTGTCCAATACTCGTTGTAACAAAATGAACAAAAATAAAATTAAAGAAAAAAACTTTTTTAAAAATAAGCTTTTATTAGGTTAATAAAATTAACTAAAAAGTAAATAAAATTAAATAAAAAAAACTTTTTTAAAAATAAGCTTTCATTATTTGTTAATAAAATTAACTAAAAAGTAAAAAATATATTGACTGTAAAGAAATATACCACTTTATAAGTTCATTGTAACATTTAGTGATAATTAGGCTTTTTCGTCTGCGACAAAAATTCCATATTTCACATAATTTGATATTTAACATTAAAACTTTACACCTAAATTATTAAATCTTACAGTTTATATCACAGTCCTAATTGTTCTAATAAAAGTTTATTACATTGTGATAGCAAGAAAAGGAGGTCCTAAATGTTCTTAATTATACCATCAAAAATTAACACGCTATTGTTAGAACAATTAGGACTGTGATATAAACTGTAAGATTAATAATTTAGGTGTAAAATTTTAATGTTAAAAATATATAATTATGTACAATATGGATTTTTTTTGTCGCAGACGGAGAAGCCTAATTATCGTTAAAGGTTACAATGAACTTATAAATTGCTATATTTCTTTACAGTCAATTTATATTTACTTTTTAGTTAATTTTATAAACCAATAATAAAAGCTTATTTTTAAAAAAGTTTTTTTTTAATTTTATTTTGAATCAATTGGGAAATTCACAAGATTGTTGTATTCATGTACAATTTTAAGATTTGAGTTGTTTCCATGGTTTCCAATATAAAATTTTAATTTTAGCGTAGCACATACGGCGAATAGAAAATCTTTTGAATTTCCTAAATAAAAAACAAGAGTTGTTTAGGCAGGATGCCTAACTTTTCCGCATCTGATTGCGACCCCCCCAATGCAACTCTGCAAATCGATACTCGATACTCGAATTAATTTATAACCACCCACACCATCACCCTCATGCATGTGCATGCATGTACATGCACGTGTATGTGTGCTTTTTGTCAGCACTCATGCATATGCATGTCGGGGTTGATGTGTGGGTGCCTTTCCCCTCCAAAACGGAGGATTTTGCGGGTCAACGGTTGTAGCTTGCTATACAACCGGCCTCTTTGATTTCAACAGCCAACCAGTTAACATCTGCCGCCAAGGATCTCCGCCGTTTCCTACAATGTACATTCAGGTAATATTGTAACCATTTATTTTACTTTACCCAATAAAGTGCATTATTATAACGAGGAAAATCCTCGTGTTCTCTTATTTTCTATTGAGTGAATCCTCTATTCCCACTGAGATCGACCCGGTGCGCCCACCTCTCCAGGATTAGACGCACACCGGCCGAACATTTGGTCCTTCTCCCCGAAAAAGGAACCACAGCGATATAAATTACAGTCCACAACATAAGACCATAGCTGACCGCACAAATTTCAAATTCCTCACAAAAATTCATCCGAAAAAGAAGTTTGCCCACCAACGAAAAGTCTATGATATCATACCAGCGTGAAAAAAACACTGAGAGATTAAGCCATCTTGCCACATCAGCACCAGTACACGATTCGCCACAAAAAGCCAGAGTAAGTGCAATATTTCTTGCCACATTTTTTTTGGTTAAAATAATAAATAAAAGTGCGAAAAATCAATTTAAGTTGCCATACGTGATTGTGAATAACCGCGAAAAGTGTGAAAAATTTATTAGTGCCGAAAAAGCAAAATTAAGTGCAAACGCGTGCACATTAACGTCGTCTTAAATTCCTTGTGACTATCTGGTCTGTCCCCCCACCAGCGGTAAGGCTCTCCGGACACAGCACAAGGAAGAGGTGCACATAACCTCACATATTAAAATCTAACGCCACACGGCTGTGGCAGTTTTCATTTTCTTTTCAAGCACTTTAATTTTCACTTGTTCAATCGACACAGTTTTTACAACAGTTTTCACTGAGTTTTTACACTTTTCGTCGAGTTTTATATCAACGCGCGCACTTATTTTATAATAAAATTGACGATTGAAGTGGCGAGTGGCCCCCTTTACTTCGCACAATACACATTGGTGTTGATTCCCCCTGCTCCCTGTTTTAAGGCACAAATAATCTGCAAAGTCAGACAAAAATAAACAAATTAAGAGTAATAAATCAATTTTGCGTAATTTTAATAGTTGTTGGTTGGGTGATTCGCTCAGGTTTTTCAAGTTTTATATCCCTTGGTTAATTCGCTCTCCACTTTTCAACCATGAACATGGACTCCTACATTAGATTGGCCGATCGAATAATCGAATTCGAGGCCGATTTTAATGATATCAATGCGGCTCTGCACACTGTACACACTCTTGCAATACAGCAAAAAGAGTTGCAAGCTAAGTGGGAAAAAGCAGAGAACGCCCTAGAGGAGTTGCTTGGCTCTGACACGCTCGACGCAAAGAAAATTGCAGCGGTCAAGATCAAGCATAAAGCGGCATATGCCGTATTCCTGAGATGCATGTCGAACATGGCTGAACTTCAAGCCAAATTGAAGGAGGAAAAAGATAGGGCAGTCAAACCTGAGGGAGAACGCGCGCGCGAACACAGTATCCGCCTGCCAGCTTGTGATACTGAGGTGTTCAAGGGCGACTACCTATCTTGGCCAACGTTTCGTGACCTGTTCACGGCCATATACAAAAACAACAGTCGCCTAAGCCCGGTAGAAAAGTTGTTCCACCTCAATCAGAAAAACTCAAGGTGAGGCAAAGGACATCGTCAAGAAATGTCCCTTGACAAATGAAGGCTTCGAAACAGCCTGGAAAAACCTATGTGAGAGATACGAGAATAAGCGGATTCTCGTAAACTCACAACTACAAATTTTGTTTAATCTAAAAAAGATAGATAGCGAGTGCGGCAGCTCTATCAAAACCTTACAGCGCGACATAAATAATTGCTTGGCATCTTTAAAAACACATCAGATCGATGTTTCAAATTGGGATGCGATTATTACCTATTTATGTTCGACAAAATTACCTGAAAATACGTTGGCTCTATGGGAGCAGAGCATTGACCACAAGACGGACATATCCAAGTGGGAGGATATGGACAAATTCTTGTCAAATCGTTTCCAGACACTTGAAACCGTGTCTGGTTTTACAGGGAATGCCACTTCTAAAGTGCAAAAATCAAACACGTCGCGCCAGTCGACGGAAAACCCTACAAAAAGACTTGGTGCTTTTCAAACCAAAGTAACCAAGCAAACAACAAAATCAATGTGTAAAATGTGCAAATCTACGGAGCACAGATTACGCAACTGTTCACGTTTTTGCGATTTAAACCCGGTAGAAAGGATTAAATTCGTCAAATCCACAAATGGCTGCCTGAATTGTTTATCCCCAGGACACACAGTGACGAGGTGCACCAGTTCATACAACTGTTCCAAATGCCACTCTCGTCACCACACGCTCCTGCATGCGGACACACTTCAGCAACCGGCGGTACGAAATCCCTTCAAAGATGCGGATAATGCCCCATCAACTTCGGCACAGGCAAGGAAAAGACAGGAATCGGGACAACCACCTTCCTCTGCGAATCAGAATGTCAAATCCTGCCATGCCAATTCCAGCACAGGCGTGCTATTAGGAACTGCTCGCGTACACATTCACCATAATGGTACCGACTTCTCCGCGCGGGCATTAATTGATTCTGGGTCTGAATGTTCCTTTATAACTGAAAGACTGAAACGCAGAATCAATTTGCCAGCGAGGAAAATGCATGCCCATGTTTCAGGCATCACAAATGCGGTGTCAGCTCAGGTGAAAGAAGCATCCAACATCGAACTACGTTCACCAGTGGATCCCTGCTTCAGCCTGACTACACCCGTACTAGTTCTAGCGAAACTCACTGGGAATCTTCCATCCTGCCATATCAACGCAATGACTATGCAGGCATTCCCAGACTTGGTTTTGGCAGACAAGAGGTTCTACGTCAACGAAGACGTAGACCTCATACTTGGCGGAGACATATATCCCCAAATTATAATGAGCGGTATAAAAAAGAATGTGCTAAACACACTCTTAGCCCAAGAGACAGTGTTCGGTTGGATACTAACCGGTCGTATCGAATCACCGAATCCAACGAAGAGCATTATGTCTTTCTACAACGAGGTTGCGTTAGACAACCAACTCAAAGCTTTCTGGGAGGTAGAAAATGTACCCAAAAATAAAATATTAAATGAAGATGAAAGGTACTGCGAACAACTATTTAAAGAAACAACGCAGCGAAGTGAGAATGGAAGGTACACCGTGTCACTACCATTCCGGCAGGATTACCCTAACAATATTAACTTAGGACCATCCCTGAAGCGTGCATGCTCTCAATTCTTCCGGAATGAGGGGCGGCTATTTATATAAAAACCCATTTGGTAAGGAATAGAGTAATATAATCGTTACGGTATGAAGTTTTGTATCCAGTATTTTTGACTTCCTCTAAAGTCGAAGGGATACAAAAAGGAGGATAGATATGCCATGAAGGTAACCCATAGAAGGGTGATATGATGATTTTGAAATTACCAGTCGAGAAAGAGCCCACTCCGAGTGCACTCAGATCCCCTGAATCAAGGAGGATCAATCAGGGGAGGAATTGGGAGGGGGGGGGGGGAAAATCTAAAAAACCGGAAAATTTGCGCTGATGGCTACCTAAAAATAAAAGAAATTGGAAAAGCTACCGTCAAACACAAAGGTTTGCGTCAGCTACTATGGTGTCCCATAAAAGCTAAAATATAAAGCAAGTGCCACTTTAACATATAAAAAGGAACCGGGAAAAAAACATGTAATCATTTCAGTAATATAGTATTACGGTATTGATGAAATAAGGTATTGCGTGGTAAAGATATGAGTATGGAATTAATTTGGGGGTAATGCGCATAGAGTCTAATTGGGTAAATGTTTAGTCGGGCATAATAATATTAGACAAGCAGGAAAATAAAAAGGGTTGTGCATAAGTTTGTATCCAGTTGGTTGCCAGGAGTTGGGAGATTGGCGAGGGGGGACTAAAATAGGGAAGAGAGTGAAAAAAAAATCTAAGTATAAGTAGTCAAGCAAAAACATGAAAAGAAAAGGAAAAGAAGTAAATGGGGTATGGAGCGCTTGGGTAAAAATGGGAAATTGAAAAGCGAAAGGGCTGAGTGCCATTAGTAAGATAATCTACCAGAAAAATATTAAAATATAGATGATTACTATGAAATATGGTATGACATCCGAAACAGGGTTTCCAATTGGTATAGTTGGGCCTATGATACGCAGAGAAACCGGTCCTAATACTCGGAATGAGCAGGTGGTGTAAAATGTAGAATCTTACTAGGAACTGGACAATAAAAGGCATTAACAGGAGATGGGGTCTAACCGGGAGCTAAAGTTTCAATTTATGTAGGGTTAACGCTATATCATCTGGGGGAGTAGCAAAAGAAAAAAATATATAATATAGTAGTAATAAAATACACATTATAATGGATGTTGAATCAAACGGATCCAACAAGAATGGATTTGTGTTGGAGCCTATATCAGATCAGGATGACCTATAACTTATAAAAAAAATTTAACCGGAATAAGGTATGAAAACACAGGGCATGCAACAATTAGGAAAAATAAGTTGTAATAGCTTCATATTTGATATTCCAGTCATGTAAAAAAAAAAACATCATAAATCAAATTGAAATAGGGTGGGATGATAGGAGTAGCGTAATTATCACAGCAAATAGAAGGAGGGCGCTAAAAAACGAAAAAGCAAGAAAAAGGAAGGGATATTAAATGTGGCCTTATATGCATCGAGACCAGCTAAGGATCACAGGGAGAATCAAGCAAAATACCGAAAAGGGAGGGGGTATGGAATGGGATGTTAATTACACCAAGTCAAGGGTAACATAAAGCACGTGGATTCATCAAAACCAAACGAGAAGCTTATCAAATGGTATCATTGGGGGGATGTTATAGCCATCATCATTCGTATACGTGGAAATTAAACTACCATTCTTAATCTAATAATAATTAAAAGGGGGTAGAACCAAAATTTATCTTAGGTCCACGTTTTATGGACCTAATATTAAATCTCTGAAGTGTACCCCTAATCCCCACAGTAATGTATGAAAATTCCCCTTCCATTTTCATATATAAGTAGATATCGCAATTATCCTAAAATTAAGTACGAGAGATATTCTAGGGTACACGGGGCCACGTGTTTGGCCTATTCTCGAGACCCAGTACCTACCCCAGGGGTATGAATAATTACCCTCTACTAACACGCACTCATCAACAGCTTTCATTTGTGTCCATATTCTGTATAAAACCATTCCATGGGTCACTCGGTTCTATCGTGTTTGGCCTATATCTCGAACCCTAGTCACCCAGTGGTATGAAATTTACCCTCTATTAAGCACTCCATCAACAGCTTCAATGTACCCTATCATGTACAAACACTATCTAGGCGTTACACACGGGCCCCGTTTTAAAAGGAAAAAAAACTATATCTCGAGACCCTAGTCCACCCAGGAGGTAGAAAATTACCCGCGACTAAAGCACTCCAATCAACAGCTTTTCATTTTGTTTATCCATATTCTTATTAGCGTATGGTTACCCACGTCCACGTTTTTGGCTATATCTCCAAACCCTAGTCACCCAGGGGTATGAAAATTGACCCTCTACTAAAGCATCACCAACGGCTTTCATTGATATCCATATTCTATAAACACATTTCTAGGGTACCCGGGTCAACGTTTTGGCCTATATTTTCGAGACCCTAGTCTACCAATCGTTATGAAACACCCTGGTCTAAAAGCCTCATCAACAGCTTCAATTGGTACCATCATGTAAAACACTGTCTAGCGGTTCACGGGCCCAACTTTTTGGCTTATATCTCGAGAACCCTAGTCACCCATAGAGTATGAAAATATAAACCCTCTACTAAAGCCCTCATCACAGCTTTCATTGATTATCCATAGTCGATAAACCTATCTAGGGTTAACCCGGGTCCACGTTTTGGGGCCTATATCTAGACCCTTTATACGTTGCCTGCTGTTGCTTCAGGTTCGCGAGCATGCGTTTTTTGGCTCCCCTTACGCTGGCTGTTTGTTTTCATGGGTCCTTTCATTCTCGTGCTTCAGGATTCCGCAATCCCCTGCTGTCGTGTGTGTTTTCCCCCTCTCGGGAATGTTAAGGGACCTAGTTAAGAGAGATAATGCCTACACTAAATAAAAACGAGAACAATAGAAAAAAACACAAGCGAGGAAAGATGGGGGTGTTTCGGTGTGTCATAATATGAAACGCTTGGACATATGGAAAATTGAAAACAATATCCATCCAACATTCGGATCAGTTACTTCCTGCCCCACCACGCGTTATTAAACGGAAATACGACTACAAAGGTACGCGTAGTATTCACTGCCTCGAGCCCTACGGCCAACGGAAGAGCCTAAATGATATTCTACTCCCAGGCCCAGTTCTACAAGCCGATCTACCCATCCTTATCTTACGATGGAGACTATACCGTTTCGTCTTCAATAGCGACATCGAAAAGATGTATCGACAAATTTGGGGTGAACGAAAATCACACCAAATTTCAACGTATGTGCATCGCACTTCCCCGAATGACCCTATAGTCTTTACGAATTAAAGACGGTTACCTTCGGAGTGAATTGCGCTCCATATCTCGCGATAAGAACGCTCCTACACTGCTGACGACGTCGCAAATTCACACCTACAGCGGCTAGCATACTAGAGGAGAGTATGTACGTAGATGATGTTTATCTGGAGGGCACACACATCACGTCACATCAAAGCAGGAGACGAGATTCGCGAAGCCTTACACTCGGCGCTTTCCATGCGCAGGTGGACTTCCAACTGTAAGGAAGTTCTAAGGACATCCCCAAAACGGATTGCTCGCGAGGATTCTTGGCGTTCGAAGAAGCTAGTTCGGTAAAAGCCTGGAATACGATGGACGCTCACTCAGTCACGTGTTTGTTCAGGCAGGGACCCTGGAAATGCCGGAAAAACATCACCAAACGAGCGTACTATCCGCTGTAGCCACAGCTTTTCGACCCTTTGGCTGGCTTGCGCCCAATGGTCATGTGGCAAAAATACTCATGCAGAGTATTTGGTTAGAAGGCACCGCTTGGGACGACCAGTATCGAGCAGTACGCTAGAACGATGGAAAACCTTCACCGACCATACATGAGTCGATAAAATCAGATACCTAGATGGGTCAACTTTTCTCCAGGAACGACATCGGATCCATGGATTTTGTGACGCATCCGAGAAGGCTTATGCAGCAGTCATTTACATGCGTGCCAAAACGGATGATAACGTCTGCACAAACCTACTTCTAGCCAAACCCGAGTAGCCCAGTGAAAACTCTTTCTCTTCCACGATTGCGAACTGTGCGGAGCATGGATAAGGAACCGCCTGTTCCTGGTCAACTTTCGTCAGCACATCGGATCACCAAGATCATCGACATGGTCGGAAATAAGGACTGGTTGCACGTGAGATCAGATCACCCAGCAGATTAGTAGCAGAGGATTACCTGCGTCTGAATTGGTCAACAATTCGTTGTGGTGGCAGGGACCTTCTGGCTGCAAGAAGACACTTCCCAATGGCCAGCACAAGAAAGTGACTACATCACTCCGTAGAGGAAAAGAGGGCGAAGACCTGCGCAACAAAACAGTAAAATACTATCGATGTCTTCAACGCTTTCGACCTCCCTAAGCTTTACGGCTTCTTAGCTTCTCACCTTAGTTCGTTTCATGTACTTTCGTGTATCGGCATCATCATAACTTTTTGATGCCAGCATGCCGCTTCAGATGTACTTTTAATTTGTCTTTATTGGCAAAACGAGTGTACAATGTGGTTGATCACACGAAAATGGACGTTCAGATTTATCTTTGTGCGTATAGCGATGTTCACGAAGGATTGTCGTACTTTTAAATACTTTGCCACATGTTTCACAAATGTGCGATTTTAGTTCAGGACCCAGTTTGTGAATTTTCCTCTTGTGTACGTTTAATGCCGATTTGTACTTGTATATCTTACCGCAACCCTCTTCATCGCATTCAAACAAAACTCGCATTATCTTCATGCTGATTCAGATGTTTTGAAACCCCACTCCACCGCGTGAAGGATTTATTGCAACCTTCTCGCGTACAAGGATAGGGTTTGAGACCTTTATGCTCACGATTGTGTGTCAGGAGGCGGTGCTCAACAACAAAACCGCGACGGACAAATCTCACAATGATAGATAGTTAATTTCTTGGTTTTTGCTTCTTATGGCTTTTGAGGCCGGTGTTTTGACAGTTTTTTAGTTTATTCCTTGCGCTTCTGCGCTTATACCCAGTTTTAGCATCTTGAGAATCTTTGAGGCTAGCTAGTGACATGTGGGCTTCAGCATCATCAGGATTCCCAGATGCTTTTGCATTATCAGATTTATGTTTCGTTTTCGGCATTGGCAAGTGAATTGAAATCATGAACAAGCTCTTGTGCATTTTTAGTCGTCTTTATAGTTCGTTTCTTGTGGTTCTTGGCTGTCCTCTTGTTAGTGTTCTTTACCCTTTTTTTTTAATTTCTGGTATCAGCTATTTCGGATTGTGCCTTTTCTTCCTAATCTTTACGAAGGTGATTATATTGTTCTATCACATCGCCCGTATGCAAGAGCTTTTCAAATCGTCTAATGGAATCTATACACATTCTGCGAAATTCATAGAATGCACTAATGTGTTGATAACAGCTCATGCAGAGGAATTTGGAGTATTTATTAGAAGCACAAATTTAATTTAATATGCACGCGGACACTTCATTCAAATGATCGGATGTCTCGAAAATGTTCACATACGCATCCCCTTCTGCATTCTTAATCGTGTTCATTTCTTCAACGCACGCTCGGCACAAGTTATCAGCGTTCCACGTAGGCACATCGACTGTGGGTATATCCATGATGTTGAAAGCTTTGTCATACGAAAATTATTCTTTATTTTCAATTTGCATGATTCAGCACATCACAGATTATACAGCTGACCACATTGTGTTTCGATTTGTAAGTTGGTCCGCATCAAGTAATTTGCTCTTTCAGGATATTCATGTATGTAACGTATCCAAATATCACGTGCAACCCCTGAAGAATCATTTATTTTCACCCTGCTAACCTGTCGAACTTTATTGAATGCCCTTTGTAGCGTACGTGGCGTGGATGGCCCAACACCACGCAAAAGAACCAATCAATTCATACACTTCTGCAATACGTTCGTCTGAGTATTCGAGGTGTGTCTTTAAATAATCGAAATTTGATTCGCCCCCTTTAATGCAAACAGTGCGTAGAGCATCACCACCGTAGCGACTCCTAACATATGGAGCGGCACCATGTTCTAATAACAGCTTGGTAGTTTCTAGCCTATGTCCCTGTATCGCATAATGTTAGCGCAGTCTTTTTTCGTATATCCTTGGCAGTAACATCTGCGCCTTTATTAATCAAATATAAACATAAGTGTGTGGATTGTACTGAATTTATCAAACAAATGCCACCATTAATATTCGTTTTTTTTAATATCCGCACCACCTTCAACTAGGTGTTGAACAATTTCCACATGTGTCATAAAACAACGCACTGGTGTAGATCCAGAATCGGAGGTGGCATTTATATCACAGCCAATGCGTATCAACATTTGACCAAGGCAATTTTCCTGAAACCACAGCACACCAGAGTGGCGTGACAAAATGAAAGGTATGATCTTCGGATACTTCAGAAAGGTCACGCGGTTCAATATCAGCCTCACAAACGGTTACCAAATATCCTGCTACAGACACGCAACCACGTTTACAGGCTATGAAAAGCGGTGCGCAACCATTTCGCATTTTTTTGACAATTTCGCGACGAATGTCACGGCAATAGCTTTCCAAGTCATCCCGTATACTTGGACAGCACAGAGTCATCCTTAGAACGTTTACATTCTTCTATTAAATCATAATTTAATTTTGGGACCTTTCTTTGCATACTGGGCACTATGTACGATAGCCAGCCGTTATCTCGGCCCACATTTATTGGACCTGCCTTTAAATTTAATCCCGCTGTGCCATTATTCGAATTAGAATTACCACTACTCATTACTGCGCCTAGTGTGCGAGACCTCCACTGGCCAGCTGTTGGCCTCGGGGTCTTTGGGGGTTTTTCAGGCTGCTGTGTAGATCTCTTCGACCTCAAGGATATTTTATTGTAAGGGTCAGCAATTTGCATTTTATTTAGATGACTATGAACAATATAGGTGGTATTTTTTCAACTTTTCATCACCAATACCTGAAACGAGAAAAGGCAAAAGTAAAGAAGTTAGAAAATGTACAAAACACTAAAAACGGAACGATACCGGCATACTTACCCATCCACTGTTCTGGATCTCCACCACCAGTCACCTGAAAAAGAAAAGAAAATGTATTAAAAATCTGAAATAACATAAAAAATAGTATTGAAATAAATTATTGCAAAATGTTTTACTACTTACCCTTGTGTCCAGCAACGCGTAAATTTCACATGAATTGAGAAAAACGGTAAAATAAATCTTTCGATTCATTTTTGTTTTTGCTTCATTCTCTATATGGAATGTTCAACCAACGTAGGTATGTATGAATGATACATACAAGAAACGAGAAACGGCAGAGTTGCCACGTTACCTAACGCGACCACCAAATGGACCGTTTCACAACGCCTCTGACAGGATGACCACGATCCAAATAAGAACATCGACATTATTTGGGAGCATTAAATTTTATTCCATTTTAATTTTATAACACTTCATACAACTCATAAATACAACGAAATTCAAATGTTAAAATTGAATGATTAATGCATCCGTTTTGCGGTGCAGGGATAACGCAGCCGAAGACGTATACCGCTTTAGACAATCCCCGCACCGGTACGGGAAAAAGCCCATATGCCCATTCAAATGGGTAACCAAGCACGCGAACGAGCTTAGTGCCCGCTGGCACACACGGCAACTAAACTGCCAATGAGGCACTGGATCCTGGTGCGGCCGCCGCACCCATAACAGCTCCCTCACACCCGCGGTAAAATGTGGAGTACCACGTCGTGGCCCTCCCGCGCACCCTCACGACAATGGGCGTCCGCCTAGCACGGAGCACCCGGGGTCGGCGCACCGCAGCACCTCCCTCACGGCATGCTGCGGAACCTCGACCGGCGCAAAACATGGCATGAGCCCCTTCGCCGCTCCGTATAGCGGATGTCCGCGACCACCTCAATGGGTTCCGCATCCCCCTTCGCTGACTCCAGTTTCACATATATGTACTGCCTTGGGTCCATTTGACACTGAAAGGAAAGAAAATAGAAAACCGATTAGAAAAAATTATGAAAAATTCGTTAGGAACCCGTCATACTTACGTTTTACTTTACCAGCCTGAAACTCCTTTTGTAAATAACAAAGTGGTGGTGCTAATTTATCCACCACAATCCTACATTAATGTATCCTGGAAAATTCCTGTTACGGGAAACAACTGGATGGCAACCCGCAACCTAACAACGGCAGCCTCATTAGTGCTGTCCAACTAAGGGCGAATACCGAACACTCAAATAGACAAAATCAGTACGAAAACGCAAAACATCACAATCGGGACTGACGTGTTTTTTCTATTTTTCACTCATGTGGGCATCTCATGCAGTACCAACCAGCATACAAAAACAAAGAAACAAAAAAAAGAGAAAACCTCTCTTGCACAAAAAATTTACATTTTTTTTACAAGAAATTTTTTTTGTTTTTCTACCCTTTCCGTTTTTGTTGGGGGACTGTTTCTGGCGGGGGGGGCAGGACTTGTTGTTTTTCAACAACAAACATCACAAAACAGTCATTATAAGGGCTCGTACAAAACAATCCGGTCCCGAAATAAAAGAATCCCGACACGACAAAATCCCGAAATGGGAAAAGTGCAACTGTTTCTACCGGCCTAGTGTGCTACTGCCCCAGTGACCTAGTTTTTTTTCAAGGGCAAGCAAATACATATATGTATATATATACTCGCACACCACAAATTCACCATACCAGCTGTCAGCTAACCAAGAAATACACGACAGAGTTGCATGGTACATTAGCATAATGGTACGCGCAGATAGAACGCGTCGCGAGAACGCATCGCCAATCTGCAAATTTATGTCAGGTGAACGTAATAACGCATCTCTGCTTGGTAGACTGTATTAATATATGCTGGCATATGCACTTAATTCCTGCTATTTTAACATAGCGTTTGTAATAAACAGCTCCGCTTCACCCAACCAACCTCACGTCACTCGCCCTGGCACCTCAAAAGATGCCGCACCTCCTCCAACAAAAAAGCGTCGCCGAGGCGACACGATACATTAGACGCTGGAACGGAGACCTCGGCCTCTTCGTCCAGCCCAGAAAAACCTAAGCAAAAAAATGCGAGTCTGGAACGGAGACTTCGGCCTCTTCGTCCAACCAAACAAAATATGCAATCTGGACGAGACGCGGCCTCTCCTCAAAACATTTTTGCAAGTCTGGAACGGAGACCTCGGCTCTTCGTCCAGCACGATGACTTCTACGTCATATCACTTCATGGATTCTATATATGTCTAAGAATTATGTATAACCAAAGGCAAGAAATATTCACTTTCCGTCCACTTCTAATGTTTATTTTCATCCTAGCTTAGTGGCATGCTGCACAAGTCGGACAGACTCCCGGTCACCCGCACGCTGGCGAAATACGCGATTTAGGTTAAGTTTAGTTTTAATGCAAACATTTTTCTCGTTGCTTCAGCGTCGGAGATCGGTGGGGGTAAACGATGTTGCGTATCGCAAGGGGGGCCGGCATGTTTAGGCAGAATGCCTACCTTTCCGCATCTGATTGCGATCGCCAAGGCAACTTTCAAATCGATACTCGATACTCGACTTAATTTAATACCCACCCACACCATCACCGCCACATGCATGTGCATGCATGTACTATGCCGTGTATGTGTGCTTTTGTCAGCACTCATGCATCGCATGTCGGGTTGATGTGTGGGTGCCTTTCCCCTCTCAAAACGGGGATTTTGCGGTCACGTTGTAGCTTTCAATACAACCGGCCCTCGTTGTGATTCTAACAGCCAACGCGTACACATGCTGCCGCCAACGATCTCTGCCGTTTATCAAAGGTAATATATTTCGCTGTCTATAATATCTACCAAGTAAAACTCGACAGCTATTATACACGAGAAAGTCGTCGTCGTTACTCATATTTGATACTATCTAGTCAAACCGCCACCCCGTGCATGGGTGTCAGCAGCGACAAACGCGGGCGCTCACTCGCGGAAACAATGAGAGGCATCAGCATCGTCACCCCGCCGAACAGTATGTGCGTCTCCCTGCTTTTGGCAGAATATTACTTTGTTTGCTCCAGCTTTGTGGGATATAGGTCAGGATACTCGCTCTGTATCCAATTCCAGCCAGAGAATCATTGGAGCACCTAGCTCATGTAGCATTACCGGATAATGCCATCACGACCGCGATTGATGGAGAGAGCATTTATGGCAAACCTGATCTTTTCCAGCTGTCTAGTAGCTGTCCCGTAAGCCGTCTGAGGCTGAGAGCCCCTGCAGAGAGATTCTTTACTGTGCTAGATTGCATCCAGGGAGTGAGTATTGATGAGTGTACCCAGGGAGTCTCTGCTGAGTTGTCCATAGGCCTGCCTCACTTCTTACAGTGTGATTGTTGTGTTGTTCTTTGGCAGAATTTTAGCTCGTCTGGAGGACTCACAAGTGTTCTCTATTGAGGAGCAGCAAGATTGGCAGGACACAGCCTTCGCTACCCTTATAGCTTTTTGTATGCTTTTGAGCGCCGCCTATATGGCTGCCACTCCTTGGTTATGAGGCACTCATTAATGCCTTCGTACTGTGTTCTAAGTTTCTAAGTCCCCGCTCCACATGGTGGGTGGACATCTTTTATGACGCATACTAAATGGGGTGCACTTGTGTAAGAGGTAGTTACGCGAGCTCTACCTTGCCGACTAGCTCATTGAGCTGGGGCGCAGTTGATGTACGGTTCGCTTATTTCCACAAGCTGTCGTAGATAGCCTTACAATTTCATTCCACTTGTGTTCTTCTTGGTTGCTGTAGCGGTGAGTCCTTGCCAGATCCTAATTGATGTCGAAGAAGATCAGCGGTGGTCCGAGAGAGAGACTTTGTCTGACACAGTTTTCTCACTAGCGCCGGCTCCTCTTGCGGTGTCAAGTTAGATCTAGGATCTTTCTCCCGAGCCCTGCAACCTGGCTGAACCAGCAATATAAAGTGGGCTTGGCCGCTGTTGTCAATACTGAGGTTAGAATTAAGAGATAAAGTGTAGAAGGACTCACCTCTCTCGTTGGTTGAGGAGCTGCCCCATATCGTGTTTCTTGCATTGGCGTTGCAGCCTATAATTATGCTGCGCCCGCCGCTAGTATTTATAAAGTGTGCCAGCTCTGGAGGTGGAGCCATCCTCTCATGGGCCATGTAGGCCGAGACCACGTAGATGGCCGGGTTGGACACGCCCTCTAGCTTTACCACTGTTAGGTCTGCTGTGCTGTAATTTGAACATAAGAAGCATTTATACTTTTTTGATTAAAATGCCAGCTCTTGGCTTACCTGCATCCGTTTTGAAGACAGATTGTGTGTGCTGATGTTTAGCTCCTGATTGTGGACCAGGGCTCTTGATTAAGGTGATGTGAGGTCCTCCTAACCGAGAAGACTTTAAGATTATCGTAGTACTTTTAGAGTGCTGCAGATTAATCTGCATAACTTAGACTGTGTTGTGTCCCCGTCCATGTTATTGACACCATGCGCAGATTACCTGCCCTTCAACTTCATCAGAGTCGTCTTCAGCAGAGATTGTTGTCATCGCGGAATAACATTTACCTTGGTCATACGAGAAGCAAGCAGGTGACTCCTCGCAAATCGCCACTAGGATTGGTTTGCTGGTTTCGACGGCGTTTCTTCTTTTATAGCTGCGATTCTGCAATGGCCGAATGTTGCTGTTATAGCTTGATACAATCCAGGCAACTCCTCTCCCGAGTCCTCCAGGGGGGGAGCCAAATGGCGCACACGAGTCCTCTTCGGAACCTCTGAGGCAGGTATTAGCCTTAGCTGGAGATTGTTTACCTCTCCGCTAATTTGTGCTACACACCTTGTCAAAAATTCCAACGAGACCTGGTCCGCACACCTGATTATTCCTGTATCCTCTCAGGGTCTCGGAGGAGTCAAAGGCTGGGAGAGGTCCAGTCGGGTTGTCGCGCACGTGCCGCATGGCAAGTTTCGACAGTCCGACCTCGATTTCCACCCAGTTCTGCTGAATTGTTACTGGCGATCGACTGTCAGCATCCACTATGGCCACTTGCAGGTGGTCTCTGGCGACTTCACTGAAGTGTCTCCTGGATGTCTGTTCCGTGTCCGCCCGTTTGGGCTTTTTTCGAAACAGCCTCACTGCTATTTTCATGGCCGGATCTGTTTCTCTTTGAGAAACGTCCCCAGCCGAGCTTGGCTGTCTAGGTTATTGAGGAGTCGGATGCTCCCTTTTGAAGCGTTCGTACTCCTCCACAACCGATGTGAGAGATGCGACGTCAACAGAGCCGCTTGCGATCTCGCCACTTTGTATTCTCCGTACAGTATACAGCGCTCGCTGGTACCTGTTACGCCTAATCTGTCCTTGACTTTTTTCCTCTTCTTTCCTTTGGAGGCCTGTGCACTGTGGTTGGTACCACCAGCCTCTTTAGGATTGGAAGTTGGTACCTGGGTACTGTGGTTGGTACCCATCTGGACCTTTTTTACTGTTGTTGTTGGTACTCATTGAGCCTTTGGTGTACTGTGGATGGTACTACCGCCAGCGCTGTTAATCGTCTCCTGACTTGAGGCGAGAAGCGTCTCCTCTTCAGACTCCGTCGCATGTGGCAACGGGGCCCTGTGCGAAATAATGTCCGTAGTCGTTGTCCTTATCGTCGTCGCCGTCTCCGTCTTCGTCAGCGTAACGTCCATTGTAGAGTCGTTTGCGTCCAGTGTCGTTTCGTCCGAGTTTTTGTTTTTTTTGTTTGTTTGGTGATTTGTGTTTTGGGTTCATGTTGGTCCCACGAGTAGCCGGAAAAAAGGTTGGTCACTCGTCCGCAGAGCCGGTACGCGTTGAGAAGGCACTTATACAACCGACCTGCCGGACGTCGGAGGGTACCGTTCGGGATGAGCAATTGTATTAACCCACCCGCTGACCATTCATCCATCGGCACGAGTACCTCAACACCTTGGGATTGGAGTGGTGCTGGTGCGACAATCCTCCCATCGCTTACAGTCGCAGGAGACGTAAACTGACCTGTTGAGATCTGGTTACAATCCCTCGGTTGCAAGCCACGAGAGGCATTCCTCTTAGTTCACTACCGTCTGAGGTTCTCTAATAGAGAGATTCCTCAGGCAGTCGTTTAAGCCCCCTCGCCAGCGACAAGGCGACCAGCACGAGAGGGATAAGCCCTAGACACTTGTCCGTGGCCCTCAAAGGAGACCTACCCAGACTCCTTGGAATGAGAGAACCGGCGGACCTCCCTCAGGCACTCCACCTGTGCCTTAAACTAGAAAATCAGAATTTCAGGTCACATTATGCTCTAAGCAATAATGGCCAAGGTAGAAAGCCGCAGGAATTTCGACCACCTTTGCCTCCTAGAAGGCTAAATAATGAATTCTACCCAGAATTGGCATACATGCCCCAACCCAGGTTGTACGCAACCAACCCATACAAACCACCACAGATGAGTGGTCAAGGCCAACGTCCACAACCAGCTAATCATTATGGTCAGCAACCAAACTATCACCACCGAGGCCCTTTCAGAAGCCTCAGCCACGTCCAGAACCCATGGATGTAGACCAGTCGCTAAGAACACGCAACATAAATTATATGAATAGGCCGCGTCCTAGTGACCCAACTAACAAAAGACCTCCTACCGGAAACCTTCAGCACCAGTTCCCCCAAACAAAATCCAAAGGAACTTCCATATAGATGCCGACCAACCTGAGGAATATTCCCCTACCATGACAAATGACGATCAGATAAATGCAGATTATTACAACGACGAAACTTATACCACTCCTGACAATTGCGAGGAACAACAGAAGGACAATTACTTAGACACAACAGACCTACATTTTTTAGGATGAACCACTCTTCGCTGCCTTACTTCCAATGCAAACTGAAGAGTGGAGAAACTGTAAAATTTTTAATAGATACAGGATCTACAAAAAACTATATACAGCCCTCCATTGTTCCCAATCCAATCAGAAACGACAACATTTTTTTTGCAAAATCAATAGCGGGAGACATCGAAATCAAAGAACACACCTATCTCAATCTTTTTAAAGCCGATAACAAATTGAAGTTTTACCTTCTCCCCACATTAAGATCCTTCCATGGTATCCTTGGAAACGACAGTCTCAAGGAACTCGAAGCTGTCATCCACGTCAAGGATAACTTTATGGAAATAAAAGGAAACACAAGAATTAGGATAAAACAGTTAGCTTCGGGATCAATTAACAAAATTGACTTAAGAAGACAACATGTCACCAGTCAGCAAAGTAAAATCAATAATCTAGTAGAAAACTTTTCTAGTCTCTTCGCGGAACCCAACGATAAACTTACATACACCACTAAAGTCGTAGGCGAAATCAGAACCAATAAAGATACTCCTGTTTATACACGATACTATCCCTACCCGATGTCGCTTAAAAGCGAAGTTGAATCCCAAATAAACAAAATGCTAGACGACGGCATCATTCGACATCAAGGTCACCTTACAACTCACCCGTTTGGGTGGTAGCGAAAAAGCCTGACTCCCAAGGCAACAAGCAGTATCGAGTCGTTATTGACTATCGCAAGCTTAACGCGATCACTGTAGCAGACCGCTACCCAATACCTCAGATAAATGAAGTATTGTCTCAGCTCGGGAAAAATAAATTTTTTTCCGTGTTAGACCTAAAAAGCGGATTTCATCAAATCCCGCTCAAGGAATCCGATATTGAGAAAACGGCTTTCTCAATCAATAATGGCAAATACGAGTTCACGAGATTGCCATTCGGACTCAAAAATGCCCCGTCAATATTCCAGCGAGCCCTAGATGACATTCTTCGTCATCACATCGGCAAACTATGCTACGTCTATATCGATGATATAGTCGTCTTCAGCAACTCTGAAGAAGAGCACCTCTCCACTTACAGCAAATTTTTAAAACTCTAGAAGACTCTAACATGAAGATCCAACTGGATAAATGCCATTTTTTCAAGGACTCTGTAGAGTTCCTAGGATCATTATTTCCTCAAGAGGAATTACAAAAAACCCCGCAAAGGTTGAAGCAATAGCAAAAATACCTTACCCAAAAACCGTTAAGCAACTTCGCTCATTCTTAGGCCTTTCCGGCTACTACCGCCGCTTCATTAAAGATTACGCCATGTTGGCTAAGCCCCTAACGATACTCTTAAGAGGGGAAGAAGGGCGTATATCCAAAAGCAAATCAGCTAAAATAAATATCGAACTAAATGAAGAAGGAAAAGATGCTTTCAATAAAATAAAAAAATCCCTTATGTCTGACGATGTTATACTCGCATACCCCGACTTCAGCAAAGATTTCCATTTAACAACCGATGCCTCAAATTATGCGATTGGTGCAGTCCTTTCTCAGGATAAAAAACCCATCGCATTCATTTCAAGAACACTCAACAAAACAGAAGAAGCCTATGCTACAAACGAGAAAGAGTTTTTAGCTATAATATGGGCCCTAAACAATTTCAGGAACTATCTTTACGGCTCAGCAAAAGTAAAAATATTTACAGATCATCAACCCCTTACTCAGGCTCTTAGCAATAAAAACAACAACTCTAAAATGAAACGCTGGAAATCCATTTTAGAGGAATATAATCATGAACTCCACTTCAAACCTGGCACAACTAACGTTGTAGCTGACGCCCTTTCAAGAATGCCACCTGAACCAATTAATTCCTTATCCTCAACTCAACATAGTGACGAGAGTTCATCGGATAATTTAATTCCTCACGTCGAAATCCCAATAAATGTTTTCAAAAATCAGCTATTTCTGAAAGTAGCTGAAACTTCAACGTACCAATTTAAAATAGTATTTCCCACATACCACAGGCACATTTTAGAGGAACCCGACAATAGCCCAGAAATTATAATAGACCGCCTTAAATATACCTCAACCCTTCCGTAGTTAACTGCATTAAGACAGAAGAAAGATTATAGACGAACAGACTACATGATTCCCTATCTGCGCTTCGAGGGAGATCTTAAGGCCACAATAGAGGTGGACGGTTGGTGCAAGGGTGCGCAAATGGCGGACGAGGCGATACATGTGTACACCGATGGTTCCAAAGTAATGGAAGGAGTAGGGTCTACGGTATACTGCGCTGATCCGGAAAAAAGCTGATCCTACAGGCTGCCGGATTACTGTAGCGTTTTCCAAGCAGAAATATTAGCCGTAACCAAAGCAGTAGAAACCCTGGAAGAGAATAGCTTAAGCTGCAACCGTGTTAACTTTTATATTGACATCAAGCCGCAATTAAGGCAATAATCTCGCATAGCACAGCATCTAAATGCGTGTTAGAGTGTAAGCAGTCTCTGGAGAGAATCGGGACAGGGAGAAGCATACATCTATATTGGGTCCCAGGTCATATGGGAATAGATGGGAATGAAAAAGCGGATGAACTAGCTAAAAAGGGCGCATCCCTTGAAGCTTGCTCCGTAGATGTCCCAATTAGATTGGGCGAGATTAAGCGAAGGCGAGAGGTGCACATGATCGACCAAGCGGAAAGGCGTGGGTTCAAGCGCGGGGCTGTAAAGTGTCGAAGATTATGTGTAGGTCTTACAACTTAGACTAACACAGTTGCTCTATCATTAAAAAGAGAGGACTGTAGACTAATGACGGGTATTCTGACTGGACACTGCCTTCTGGCGTCACATGCCTTTAAACTAGGCTTGGTCAGTGATAGCAGATGTAGGAAGTGCGGGTTGGAGGAGGAAACGATCGAGCACGTTCTGTGCTCGTGCCCTGCACTTGCCAGGCTAAGACTCCAGCTATTAGGAGTGATACAGCTGTCAGATCTAGAAGCAGCAAGTGGCTTAAGTCCTAGGAAGCTTCTGTATTTGCCAAGAGGACGGAGTTATTTTATAACATAGGTCCTGGTTTTTGATAGGGTTTTTCAGTTTGGGCGTTAAAACAAACTTCTGGTAACACTACGGACTCAATCAGTCTAAGGTGAGGTCTCATGGACGGCCAGTCAACTCCCTACCTGACTCAACAACAATAAATAATAGTTGTACACGCTTTTATAGCAAACCGAACTAAAAAATAGAAAATGATTTTCAACTAAAACTAGTTGTTTATATACAACCGTACAGTGTTTACGCGGCATAGGCTGCCCCCGTCCCGTCACTTATACAGACGTATATCGATGAATTATATATATATAACCGTATTTGTTAATTTATTCGATTATTAGATTTGTATGTATCGAATGATCCCCTAGAATCAATGCATTGTATTTACCTTTAAAGTGCCCTATTGGGTCTCCTCTGGACGTGTGCAGGCTCCACCAGCGCAAATCACCAGATGAATCGCCGCGCAAACTACACAGGAGCGATCCCGCAGGTTCGTTCCCTTACCTGTCAAAAAACACCACCTTTGCTATCAGTCAGGAATTGTCGTTGATTAAAACAATAAAAGCCCCAAAGATTTCGCATCTGTGATTTCAGATATTATAATTTTAGGCACAGTATAGCATTGGTAATTTTATCTTTTGTGAAAGAACGTAGCTCCCTTCTTTTTTTTGCTTTGAGCACCTATTTATTGAAACCTTGTAGTGCGTCTGTTGTGAACTAAATAACTCGGATTCGCCTGTCTACTTTTCTCAGTACGAATCATAATGTATGAGTGAAATTTTGTAACATACGATACACGTGTTTTGTATATCATTTGAATAAGTGGAGTAACGCTTTCGTGCAAACGTTGGGGGTAGTACAGCTATCAACAAATACTAATAAAATCCTTCCAATGAGGCTACTTTTCGCCCCGCTGGGTGAGAAAATTCGTGAAATCATATTCCGTGTCGACGATCAACCTGTGCACCTAACCATATTAAAGTAAGAAGACAAGAGTTGTCGGCAGGTATCACCGTGCAAAGAGAGAGCAGCAAGCGAACACCAGCGGCCCACATTCCATAAACCCATCACCATCGTCACCGACCAGAGCACAGTATTTTCGTGCTGAATCCACTGCATCACACTACTACAGAAGCGTTCCCCTACAAGTCTAGCCAGGTACTGGTGGAAGTACCAGCCTCTAAGTATCGGGCTCTTCCTTTCCGGTATAACCAACCGACATCCAAGAGACACCGGAGCATCCCTAAACTAAAGACACACAAAAATATCGATGTGTACTGGGAAAGGTACAGAGCGCATATGACGCCGTCGTTAGAGGCAGATGACACAACAACCTTTCCTCGGACGACTTTACAGGCCTCAGCTTTCAGCAAATACCGCGCCCGCCGTATAGCGTATGAGACCACAAGGCAAGAATGAGATCAGACTCCACTAGGGTACTAAGCACTCCGTCCCCGCTACACAACCACCACTCCCCAGACAGTCGGGAGATGCATCTCAAAGTATCGCCTTGTTACACCGAAGTCTTTACGGGAGTTAGGATCATGCCGTCCTTCCGTGACATGTTCACGATGGTCTATATCACCACCCCAAACTCTCGAGTGCCCAAAAACTGTACCACTCAGGTACAAGCACCAAGGAAAGCGCGGCCAGATAGTAAGCAATTCAACTTAGTGATGACAACATTGTTCTGGCTGAGGGAGCAGCTGAAATCCTGTGTATAGAAAACATAAAAGAGTCCTGGCTCGAATCAATCAAATCCGATTCTCATGAATCTAAAGCGATTCAATCGGAAGAAAACAGCGATGAATCCAAAGATTTGCAATCCTCTGTAAACAACGCCTCCAGATATTAGCAACCCACAATGTCTCGACAGAGATTTGGATCCATTATTAATTTAATTTAGTAACGTCCAAGCTCCACAGACACTACTGTTGCGCTTTGTGAGCACATCTTTAGCTCCAGACGAGACCAGACCGAATTCTGGTCCTCAAATGGTCAGTTTCTGCCTACTCGCTGCGGAGATCGTGGAAAGGGTGATCAGCAATGGCGACCGTAGCCAAACCCGATATAATCCACCCTCCACCAACTTCTCTCAAGGCCTTCCCCAAGTCAGAACAATCCCAGTTCAGTGCAGGACTCAGACCCAAACCAAAGCCGAACCCCCAGCAGAACAGCAACTACGCGCAAAATGGAACAAATGCTCATGTGGCCGAGCATCAAAAAATCTACGCCTGCAGAATGTGCAAGCAGGCCTCCCATACGCTACAAAGTGCTTTGCATTACAAAAAGCTGGCAATCCCTGAACGGAAAAAATTTCGTTGAGAGGAAAACAATATGTGCGAAAACTGCCTGTCCCACACCCACCTCTTAAAAGATTGCACAAGCACAAGAACGTGCCTCTACTGCCAAGGTCCGCCACAACTCCACCCTCCACGACGCCGGACGAGTATCTCATAAAACCAATGGCCCTCAGAAAACAACATCTCAAGTAGCAACTAGTCAGACGTTACCAACCCAGATCCAACGAGGAACTTCCCACCACCTCAAACATGCCCCGCATGCAATCTTTGCATGCAGGAGAAAACGATAGCAAGATCATTCTCCCCACAGCGATAGTGTCCATCGAACACCGAGGGGGACTGCTTCAGGCTCAGAGCCTTAGTGGATCAAGGTCAGAACGTTAGCTTCATCTCGTCAAAGGCCCAAATCAAGCTAGGCTCCCATATACCCACTCCCTATTTGAAATATCGGGCATGGAGGCGGGATAGTACGCAGTAGTAGTACAAACCTCCAACAAGTTATGCTCACTGACCCTAGTCTCAAATGACCACAAGGTAAAAATAAAGGCCCAGGCAATAGTGCTACCTCGGCTCACTAGGCAAACTCCCAACATCAGGCTAAATAACGACCAAATGCGTAATGGTCACACCTCAAGCTAGCAGACCAGAATCTCAGAACCCACTCCCAAATCGATCTGGTGTAGGCAGCGATCTCATCTCTCAGATCATGCTAAATGGGCATAGAAAAGATCTCGCCCACACCTGCTAGCCCAAAACACAATATTTGGCTGGATAATAAGTGGCCAAACCCCCGAAAAGGTCGGATCCACACTCCTCTCAGCGTGGGAGTAACGAATGTCCAGCTGAATGAAACAGCTACGACAATTCTGGGAAATCGAAGAATACCCAGAACGCGAGTGGGAAACCCAGAAGATAAAATGGCGAAGAATTTAAATCAACATTCCCGAACGATATCGACCTAGTCAACCCCGTACGTGCAGCCTACGACAGTTCCATGGCATGGAACGTACTCTCTCAAAAAAGGGCGATATCTCAGCAGCAATACGATCAGGTACTCGAAGAATATCTGTCCCTAGGCCACATGGAAGAATGCAGTCCCAATGAAATAGAATCCTGGGTAAATACTCATTCTATCTCCTCACATGCAGTCGTAAGGGCACAGAAGAAGACAAACAAAAGTCAGAGTTGTATCAACGCCTCTAAAAAGTCGGGTTCCGGTCACTCCCTCAACGATGTTTTAATGTACCGGACCAACCCTCCAACCCGATCTTCCGACTTATGTTGCTGAAATGCGGACATATAAATATGTGTTATGGCGACGTTGAGAAAATGTACCGCCAAATCTCTTGCACCCCGATGACCGAGACTACCAACGGATAGCTGTTCCGAACCCCCGAACACAGTCCAATCAAAGACACAAGTTAAAAAACGTCACCTTCGGGGTTAATTGCGCGCGCCTTTCCTGGCTATTCGACACCCTACACGAGCTGTCGAAGATGTAGCCGATTCCACATCCACGCGCAGCCCCAATACTAAAATCCGAGACGTATGTTGACGATATTTTATCTGGCAGTCATGATCTCCAATCAGCCGAGCAATCCCTAACAGAGTACTATGGACGCTCTCAATCAGCCGGCTTTCCCTAAAAAAGATCACGCGGCAAACCATCCCGACATCCTCCCAAAAATATCAGAAACTGATCTGCTGGAAACAAACTTTCTCGAGTTACGAAAAGACGAGACAGCACCGCCAAGACCTGGGCATCCAGTGGAACGCGCTCCTAACGGATACATTCTCGTATAACAAACCGTCGACGTCGAAACCGTCAAAACCGCATCCTGCAGCCACGAAGCGGCAATACTCTCCTCCATTGCATTGCGAAACTTTTCGATCACCGCGGGTGGCTGACGCCCATAAATGAGTCCACGCGAAGATGCTTATGCAAGAATGTTTTTAGACGGGAACGAATTGGACGAGAGAGGTAACACCCATCCGTATAGCCAAATGGGCGCAAGAGTTCTCTCAAAATCTCCCTTCTATCTCAGCATCCATATACACGAATGATGAATTTTACGCCCGATCAACACTCATATGTTGAGGTCCTTACGGATTCCGCGAACGCCTCAGAAAGAAAAGGCTTATTCCGTAACCCCGGTACCAAAGAAGTACCGTCGGTACTCAGGCCACACTCAACCTTATAGATCAAAGGGCAAAGTGGCCATCTCAAAACCAGTAGTT
>JARSSU010018026.1:0-20176 GCA_029619165.1 Eurosta solidaginis | reverse complement strand
CGATAAATTTTCGATGAAAGGTCTACAACTTTTAGAAACCAAATCATACATTTTCAGACTTAGTAAAAAACTTTCGATAAAAATCGATAACTTGTGATAACACACGTTCACCTTTTCAATAACAGCGGTCAATAATATATATTTTTTTCCCAATCGAACAGGTTTTTGAAAGCATATCGATAATTTTATTATTACTTTTTTAATAGCATATCGATGACTTTTGAAAAACAGTTGACAACGTTTTGATAACAATGAGCTCTGTTATCGATAGCTTGTTTCCATTGCAACCGCCGTAATGTGGTGATAGCGTGCACCGTCTTCTACCCTAGGTGCTTGGATTCAGCTCCCGGGCAAAGTAACATCAAAATTAAGAAAAGTTTTTAAAATTAGAGAAAGATTTTCAAATCGAGGTCGCCCCTGGAAAGTGCTTTGTCCAAACACTCCGAGTGTAAATCTGCCATGAAAAGCTGCTCAGTGAAAATTTGTTTGTCTTGTAGATGCCGTCCGAAGTCAGCATGAAACATGTAGGTTCCATCCCGCTAATATGGAATATAATGGAGCACGTCTCAAATTGGAAGAGAAATTCGACCTTAATCTTCTTGGAGTAAAATCGCGCCAGGTATTTATTTTATTGTTTATTTTATTTTTTTTACACGTTAGTCAATTACAAAGTTATAACAAACCTTTACTCTCCTTGCTTTGTCCAACACTGTTCCCAAGTTATGCTTATGTAGTGACTGCACTTACGCTTACGTTCTATTTAGAAACAAGTTTTTTCAATAAGAAGAAAATTTTTCTAAGCGGAGGCACCACTCGGCAGTGATTTAGCAAGCAAACACTCCGAATGTAATTCTGCCATGAAAAGCTTCTCAGAGTGAAAACTTCTTTATCTTGCAGATGTCGTTCGGGGTCGACATATAACATGTAGGTCCAGTACTGCCAATTTGTAGGAAAATTTTAAAAGAAGAACGACATAAATTGGAAGAGAAGCTCAGCCTAAAATCTCTTCGGAGGTTATCGCGCCTTATATTTATTTAAAAATTTCTATATTTTGCTTTCGTGAAGAATTTACAATATTTTTCGCAATTACCCTCCAACTATTAAAGCAAATCATGAATTCATGCATTGCTATTTGCCACCACTTTGTTTTTGTATAACCTTACAAATTCAATTTTAACATTTGTTATTTTTAATTAAATATTAAAACTCGCTTTATACTCCCATTATGTAAAGTTTTATTTACGTTTAAGCTGTATGTTATTCATCCGCACTTTATGTAATTGATTGTTGAATGTGTTGGTATCTGCAACTTGTTACAAATTATTGTAGTCGCGGCCAGCTACTGTTGATACTTTTGATTCGCTTGTATGTACATAGGGTGGAGTAATTAAACGAAGTATCTAACATAATGCTTGGTATAAAAATAAAAGTTAAAAATTTTAAGCCCTTAAAATAAAAAACCACGTAGTGGATAAATGCCGGTATTAAGTTTTGTATTCTAAAATCGAGTGCAGTCAACTATACTTCGATTTGCTGGAATAAAGCGCAACCTTCTTTCTTCTATTGGCAACAACTTTTACTTTTATCGCCGTAAAGCGGCGATAGTCAGGCAACACAGGAATGTGGACCATATATTGAATCGATGTTCAAGCACTAAACAAAATATTATTGCGTTAAACGAAACACCCTAATGTACGTGTATACATATCCAGATATTTATGACGCTGCATTGTGCCGCTCCATTACACATGTCTGCCGCTAGCTTATTGTTTGCCATTAATTGTAATTACATTTTAATGAAAATTGTAAACACATTTATTATCATACAGTGGTCCTTTAACCGCTAGAACGCATTGGTAAATATATGCATATGTGGGAATGTGTATGCATGTTAATATAGTGTGTACTAAGCAGGGTTGATTTGCATGGACGAAAGTTAACCCATATCGCGCCACGATTTTTCGATAGGTTTTGGGCTCAGGAAAATAAAGTTCCACTAAGCATATCCAAAAAAATAAAATTTCGAGCCTGTAAAATTTGAGTTTTTTGACTTTTTTTCTTTGATTTTTAAGGTTTTTTCATGACCTACTTAAAAAATTTATATTTGATTTTGAAATTTTCATGTATACCCTGTTCGACTCAAAATTGTCCGCTAAAAACTTTGGCGATAACAGCTTTTTGACATTTTTTGGGTTTTGAGGAGTGTTTTGGTTTGCTAGCTGTTAAAATGAGGCAGACATGGGGCAGAAATGGCGAAAACCCTCTTACTGAACAATCGATTGTATGGGAGATATATGCTATAGTGGTCCCATCCGGTCGATTCCGACCAACGTCAAATCCCCCATCAAAATATGCCTGCTTACCAAATTTCATCAAGATATCTCAAAAATTGAGGGATAGTTTGCGTTCAAACAAACGGACAGGCGGACAGACGGGCGGACGGACGGACGGACATACGGACATGGCTAAATCAACTTAGCTTGTCCCCTGATCATTTTGGTATAATAAATCGACCCAGCTTAGTGTGTACGTATATAAGAAACGAGTCATGAATAAGGCGTTAAGCGCCAATTTTTTAAAACCTGTTAGTACCAGGTAATCAGTTACATCGAACTCCTAAATAGCTCAAACAAAACTTGCCAAATTATGAACAATCTAGCTCTAAAAACACAGTTAGAAATATTCAGTAAATGGAAAAAACCGTTTAAAATTTTGGGCATAATATAAAAAAATGTTGTAATTGACAGTGAAACAATAGGAAGTAAAACCCCTTACCATTCATGAATGGAAAGTTGAAAAATAATCAGAACAAATTTGCAATAAAAAATTAATGTAAGACGTTATAACCTGCGAATTGGAGGAACGGGACTTACATGTTTTATGCAGACTCCAAACTGCATCTGCAAGCCCGATAGAGTTTTCACTGAGAAGCTTTTCATGGCAGAAAAACACTCGGAGTGCTTGCCAAATCACTACCTAGGGGCGACCCCGCTTAGAAAACCTTTTTTCATATATATAGCATCGGAACCATATATGTAATACTCCTATATTGCTAATAGAAAATGCTCGCAATGTGTTTTGAATTCGAAATCAAAACAAGACAGCCTATACAATTTTTGTGATTATAGCAGCATAAGTGTGGAAAGAAAAAATTTAAATTTAGGTACATTCGATTATTGAATACAAAAACAAAAACGTTTAAAACAGCAATATATCGACACTCTGATGTTTGGGAATGTACCTAGCATTTTGTAGCAATATGATATTACATATATGATCGGAACCAATCACCATTAGTTCGCCTTCTATATCTTTTACAGGCTTTCAACTGGAGAATTTAACATGATGATGTCCTGGGCGGAGAAAATTGTCCCCTGCACTACCCTTTCAACAGTTTCAAACTAAATACAATATTTATTTGGATTCGGGGTTGATTCCCGATAGGTAAAAGTTTAACCTGTTACAGTACCCAGATCGGAGTTGAGCTAGAGTGGCGAGCGTTTCTCTAGGGAGATTGCTCTCCTCTTCTGCGAGTTCTGGGTATTTTTCCATAAGAACTGGATTCGCCGGCAATTCTCGATGTAGAGGTCTGACGCCTGTTTGTGGATATCAGTGAGTACCTGCTTGTGGTTTTTTGCTTCATACGGCTATGTGCTCAGGTGCCATATTTCCTCATAATGCTTACGAAGATAACCCCTTAAGCCCCTGGCAGGTGTATGCTCATCAATCAGATGTTTGTTGGGACGCCCAAGTTTCTGGGTGTTCTACGATTATTTAAAAAAAAATATCAACTTTGTCCGCTTCCCAAAAAAGTCTCTTAGCTAAAAGTACCAAATTTCAAACATGTCACATCATGAACAAACCTTTTTTTGACTAGGTCGATTGTCCTGGCGCACTTCTCAGAAAGAAAGTTTTGAATAGGAGTAAAGGAGAAGTGAAAAAACTCACAAAGAATTTTAATTTAGAATACGATGAATGGGAGAAGGGAAAAAACTAGCACTACATTTTTGCTTAGAATTGGGCTGATAAGTTAATAGAACTAAAAAACCATGCTTATAAATAAATATCGAACTAAAATTTAAAAATATTTAAAATAATAATGAACGCAAAATACGAGTACTATTGTGATAAAAAAAAACGTGGGTGCTTTGTGTCATATTTTTAGTATATCGAGCGCCTGACACTTTTTTCACAATAATACTCGTATTTTTCGTTCATTATTGTTTTAACAATTATTTTTAAATTTTAGTTCGATATTTATTTAAAGGCGCGTTTTTTAGTTTTTTAAATATTTATTTGTTTGTAACTCTGCTTTATGCGCCTAGCCTAGAGAGTAACAAACAAACCTACATACATACATACAATAGAAGCTAATATAAGCGTGTTAAAAGACGTCGGGCGGTCGATAACGAAAAATATGGCGCAAAGCGACGAAGCTTTTCGCACAATTAATCGCAACCGATCATTCAGCTGTGGCCAGCAGAGGTTCGTGTCTTCGCTATTAAGCACAACTCGTTTTGTAGTGAGTTATTTAACCACTGCCGCAAGTCTTCAACAAATACTTAACGGTACTACCGGGAGAAGTTACATAAGCGGTAGGAATTTCAGTACAGGCTAAATTTCCACACTAACTTTGAGCCCTTTAATGGGTTCTCCTCTGAAAAGAAATAACACCTTAACGGTATGCTTCCATTTATTGATAGGTAATCACTTGTCAATTGAGAATTTTAACACCTTTCCATTCCACTACTAACTATATTTCAGTGAGACTTGAAATAAATCTTAATAAGCATACCATATAATACATTTGTGTGCGATAGTATTGTAACGAATGTTAGCAGCACTGAGCGATGCTATCGTCTCTAAGCCGATGCTAAGCAGTGACGTGAATTCACATCCATAGTTCAATCATTATGTATCCACATAAACGAAATAATAATTGCGTCTACAGATATGTACCATGTACGTATAGGAGCAGCGGAGAGTCAATGCACAAACACATGTATATATCTGAGATACTCCTGAAAGTACGCAATGAGAAAAAAACTATAAAATCGTGCAATTGTAGTTACAGCTGAGAAGTTGAGAGCTGCTGGACTAGTAGATTCTTGAAGCGCCTAGAAGATGCGAACGTTGAAATCAAAGAGTATAAAAGGCGGCAATTGTAGAGGCGCTGGAATTCAGTTTGATTTGAGATTTCGATTAAGACGCTATCTAGCGAGCAAGAGCAGTATTATTTTGAATAGTAGAGTTTCATTTGAGCTATCAATCAGTTTGGTTATTAAGCAAGCTATTCGTTGCACAGTTTGAGTGTTGTGAAGTACTTTAATAAAGGCCCATTTTGCATTATTACATATTGGAGTTATTTATTCAACAGTTTAGCGATACGAACTTAGCAAAAGGGCAAATAAGAGGATTGCAAGTAAATCGTTACAGTATATATGTGACTTGGATAAAACACTAAAATATAATTAGTTTTAGAAATTTTTGTTGTAATTCAAATGAATTGTAAATCTAATTCAAAATTCTAAACATTATCTGCATAAACTCAAATATGTAAAAATATGTAAGAATGTCACATAAACCGCACTTACTTTGTTGTTGAATACAACAGCAGAAACCACAGACAACGATAAAAACAACAGGGATAACAACAAGAAATATAGCATAAACAACTGTCAAAGGTAACTGGTACCTTTATTTGAATCAACCCGAAAACCGAAACGAAATGACAATGAAAATCAACAAAGAGAGAAAGATGCACGACGTTCGGTTAGCAGCGCACTGACAAAATATATGACGGATATTTGCTTAGAATTTCAGAGCAAAAATGTAAATCATTTATTATGCAACACACCTGTAAGGTGCACACAAATGTAAGCAACAAACAACAATACACAGCTAACTGAAATGAATAGTGAGGATGGAATGTATGAAAATAGGTGAAACAAGTGGTTTGTTTTTGTTGTGGTTGTTGCAGTACGGCAAGAATATTGAATACAAAATAAATTAAAATTCGCCTAAATATATACAAGAAAATTCATTACAAAAATATTTTCAAACTCGACCTACTACTTGGAATGCTGCTCTATCTATAACTGAAGCGGAGTGCTACGAACAGCATAGAAGGAAATGATGGAACTGGAATGTCTATATACACATATATGATTGGTAGTAGTCCTTATTGGAATAGCTTTTACGACCTAGCTTCGCTTTCAGTTTTAAGCATCGTATGCCTAATCAGGGATTACAAGAACTGATAATTCATTATATGACATTGGACCTAAGCATCATTGGCGCTCAATCACCTATGCCGTTTTGGCCATTTCGCAGAAAGTAACGTTAGTATTTCGTCTTATGGATGGTTCGTTGCAGTGCCGCCCGGATATCAAGATCCGAGCTCAAATAGACGGCGCGCCATTTTGATACACATCATATATATTATATATAATTGCTACTTTTATGTACGGGTCCCTTTTTCGCTCTTATTTGGAATCCAAATCTATAACAAAATTTGGTTGTAAAGATGGAGATTCGGGCTATTAGCGAGCTTTGGGCAATTTTGGTCGTAGTGCTTTTGTTTAGCTGTATTTTATTAAAATAATTTGTTAAAAATAAACGATTGTGAGCTCACAAAGAAATCTATTTTTACTATGACACTATTATGAATATTTGCACTGCATTACCGGCAGTTGCTATTATATGCTAGATGGCATCGAAAGCTGTAAGTTTTAATGGATTGATAGAACAGCTGATTTCCGCTGATATTTGATAAGAGACTTTTATATTGGCTGCGCAAAATGCGCACGGGTCCGGCTCGTTTCTCCTAAAACCAATTGCTGCTGATATCGTACGGCAAGTCGGTACTTCGTTCGAATAATTTGGAGCAGACCATGAATCTGCTGATATTTTTTACAAAGCATTTAGCTACTTTCTAAAGTTCTGACAGTATATGACACCCAACAGTTAGAAACCTAGTGTTTGCTAGAGCTGGGCATTCACACAGGTAGTGCGCTGTTGTTTCTTTGCTTTCCTCATTGCCGCAGCTCCTGTGAATGCTGTTAAAAGTGATCCCTATTCTCGCAGCATGCAGGTCAAGCGGCCAGTGCCCTGTAATTGTGATAATGATCATAAACATTTCACTGATTGAGCTATTTAGTACATCTTCTGTTCTCTTACTATTGTAATTGGGACATTTTTGCTTGGATGTCTTGTAGGCGTCCGAGGAGTACCAGTTGGAGACTGCCAACTCCTTGAATCTGCTATGTATATTTTCTTTGATTGAAGTAAGTGGGCGATGCATCTCGACCGCTCGATGTTCCTCGAGTGTACACAACCTCTCTAGTTATGCCCTCAACTTCCCTCAACTTGAAGATACTAGCATAATTGGGTAGACGAACAGCAGCGACACCTTAAGATCTTCGCAGAAGGCACCCGCTCCCACATCGCCCTCCATTTTGGAAATGCCGATGTAGACTACAATTGCGTCCTTGCTTTGCACCCAGTCACCTCTTTAGGTAAAGTTAACCATATGACGACTGTCAAAATTTCGTGAGAACATCAGATAATCAGATGACAGAGCAACATCGGGAAACCTCCTGAGTATTATACTGTGGACATTCCGCCTCTAGTTCCATCAGATGGAGAAGTCTTACTGCCGAACATGTTGCAGAATCATGTGTACAAAAGTCCAGATGTAGCTGATTTAGGAGCACATTTAGTGCGTCAGTTGGACATGACCTTAGTGCACATGTTTTCCCTTCGAATGCTGCCCGCTGCACTATTCGCTTTAAATGTTTACAGTTTGTCCATGCGGCCACCATGCTAGGTTTCAAGTTAGTATGGGTCTGGACGACGGCCTAATATATAATACATCACGAGTTTGGGTTTTAGACAGCAGTTTCTGCTAAAGATTCTCTTACGCGACTAGAAGACTATGTAAACCTTTTCGAACTTACGTTCGATATTCAATTCCCAGTTGAGCTTACTATCCACCTCGACGTCCAGATATCTATCCCTCATAGACAGAGTGAGAGGAATACCATTTAGAGAGAGCGGTTGAAACTCTGGCATTTTTTTCTTGCTAGTAAATAGCATCTACTCAGTTTTATTAGGGTTTACGTTAAGTCCGCTTATGGCTGCTAATCGTAAAGTCTTCGAAGCGCCCCTTCTAGTATTTCACTTAAAGTCGAGCGAAATGGACCCGATACAGCAATTACGACGTCGTCTGCATATCCAACTACCTTCACTGCATTTTATTCAGCTCCAGTAAAATATCGGCAGTGCGACCACCCAGAGAAGCGGTGAGAGAATTCTTCCCTGGGGAACTCCTCTGGTCACAAGCTGGGTAGTTGTAACCGAACCCATGTTGGCTTGTATCACCCTATTCTCCGGCATTGATTTCGTCCATTGGCGGAGCAGTCTATTTGTACCGCCGCTATCCAGGGCGTTAGTAACCGCGCTAATTTTTGTGTTTTAAAAGGCAGCGAGGGTGTATTCTTTGTAGTGTAGGGATCTCTTTGTAGTACCTATGAGCTCATGGAGGGCGGTTTCTGTAGACCTGGCCCTTCATGTACGCATGTTATGCAGTAGAAAGCTTGTTTCCACCTAGGACCGACCTTATGTGAATATGTAAAGCCTTTCCGAACCTCGTGCATGAAGGAGGTAAGACTAGTTGGTATGTAGTCTTTAGCGTTGGTGCATTGGCTTTCGAACTCAAAATTTCTGGTTTTGTAGACAACGCAACCGCCGTACATTTTTCAAATTTATTTACTTGGCTAATGTTGATCTTAGCTTTATGGTATGGCCATAGGGTAAACAATATTGGACCTCTTCGAAAAAAACACACCTACATATACATACATACGCATAGTGGTATATACTGGGACATTTCTACGTCACATAATAAAACAAATGAAGTAGAAATGGGACACTTACCATTCTACAAACAAAAAACCTGAATGTAAAGCAATAGAAGTTGTAAATTAAGTGCCGAAATAGTAATAAAAGTTCGTTGAGAAAAAAGGGGAAGTTAATAGGAAGGGGCATGAGAAATAGGCAAGGTACATTGTACACAAAAACCGCAAACCACAATGGCGCAACGAAGAGAAAGGAATAGATGTATTTCGTATTTTTCATGTTACAGATGCTGGTGCACAGTGCAGTGAAAGGTATAAATACTTAAATTTTTATTATCACGGTTTTAGCAACTAATTGCTTTATTTTTACAAAATTTAAAAAAAAATTCAAACCCAGAAAAGAGTTGAAGATTTTCAAAAGCTCTTCTGCTCACTGAACCCAAATATTGAGTCAGATTTTGTAATTTGGTTCTGGTGATATTATTACTGAAAGTGACGCAAAACATTCATACTTATTTTGAAGCACAGTGATTTTCATAAGACACTTCGTTTATTTTTCACCTTTTCTTTAGCATATTTTATTCTCAATGCCTCTGTAGTTTTTTTAAGTGGATATCCAATATTTGGTATATAGGTCCCATATTTGAAGTAAATTAGATGCGAGAGATAGAGATTGGAACAGGGAGTAAGAGTGGGAATGGAAATGAGTGTGGGAGTCTGAATAAGAATGGGAGTGAGACATGGCTTGGGAGTGAGAGGGAGAATTAAAATGAGAAGGGAGTGCAGGTAAAAGTAATAAGGAAAGGACAAGAATAAGGAGAAATAGAAGAAAGAGTAGTAAAATTTTAGTCAGTTCGATGACAAAGAGTGAGATAGTGAGAAGGAAAGCTCACTTTTCAAATACAGGGCAAAACAACGTCTGTCGTGTACGCTAGTCACCTATAAAAAACTTAAAGATTATCCATAAACCATATATGGCTACTAGCCGTAGTCAAAATGAATAGTTTGAGGACGGAAATGTATCCCTAACTCATTAAACTGGAAAAATAGTGTTTTTTACGATTTCTAGGAGCCGTTTTATGTTTAACGATGATCCGATGCATTAATATACTTTAACGAGTTGCAATAAACCTAAATATCTGTGTTAATTGTTCAGTATTTTATGGTTGTGAATTTAAACTCATTTGAGCTGAGCCCAAAGCGTCAAATAAAAAAAGAAATGTATAAAAATAATTAGTTCTCATATTGAAGCAGTTTGCGCTTTAAAAAATTTTACCGGTACTGCCTCTAGAGCTCTGTTCAATACTTTAAGATAACTGCTAGTTGCATTCGGATTTCGGGTATATTCTTATATCTTACATAGATGTTTATCACTTTAGGCTATTTCAGTATCACTGCAAAACAAGATCGTCGTATTTTGGAAACTAGTATAGGATTGATTTCGTGACTATTTTTATCCTTTCCGAAGTGTTTGTGGAATTTTGGTACTACGTGAAGGATTGTTTGAGAATTATAACAATAATCACTCTTAAGCCATTTTTAAAACAGTAACGGGAAATGTACGGAAAAACTTGCAATAACAATCAATTTCTGAACAAGAAAACTTGAAAAATTTTTAACATTATCCCGAAAATAACTGTGATTCTGCTTTTACCAAAACTCGACGTTATTCATCACATTTTTCTGGGAATAGAAGATGGTGATCTGCTCAAGCCAGTAACTAATATAATTCCTCGCCGCCATTGAACAGCTCACCGTCAGCTAGCCGTCAAAGACAAAAAAATGTATATCCAAAAATATGTGCCAATGATATGTTCCAGATATCTGGAAAAGTAGCACAAAAAATTTGATATTTTGCTACGAATTTTCAAGTATATTCTTATTGAGTTAGGTAAATAAAATTCGGAAAATAGTTCAGTTGTGAAAACGCCACATAAAAAAAATTATTTAAGGAAAGCTTGTATTAAGATATCTGGAAATGTCACCAAATTTAGTACTTTTATTGGTTAGGATGAGCACGTAAACGAATGTTGTTTTTGTTTTATTCGTTAAAGTAATTGCTGAAATTTACAGTTTCTCAAGTCACGGTATAATTCCCATATAATGTCTTAATGCAACATCTCAAAAGTTACTCATACGCCCTGTCATACATACTTAATCAGGCCTGTTCTGAATTCCGACTCGTTTTGAATAAAACTAGGCTGATCCGAGTCGATCTTTTTTTTGGTGTTCTCATTTCCGATTGAAACAAATCGATTTGAAGTGGTTTTTCGAATCGTTTTCATTTCGAGTCGAAATCAAGCGAAACAGCTGTTTTTATTTATTTTGGTTTTAGTTAAATTAAAATTGTGCAAAAATTTGAACAAAATGCTAGCACCAAAGGTTTTCGAAATGCAGAGGCAAGAAGGCGTCAATTGTGCATAAAAATCGCAGAAATCGATCGATCGAAAATGAGAACACGTCGGTTTCCTTTCGACCACAATCGCTTTGTTTAGCTTGGAAAATTTTGAAGGAATTTTCAAATTAAGATTTGTTTCTACTAAATAAACAAATAGTCCAGCAAAACCTTGTTATAAATCTTCCAAATAAAATTAATAATTTAATAAACTTATTTTGGGAAAAATAATGTAATTATCGTGGTTAATGGGCTAATTACTTACGATTTCGACTGCTCAAAAGCAAAACTTTTCAAATCGACCAAGTCTGGCCGGAATCGATATTCAGAACCCCAATCCATTTCGATTCCGAATAAATTGGTCGGAATCGAAATCCAGAACAGGCCCGAATACCTTTATTGCGACTACGAACGGTATCTGCCAATGCTGACGAATGTTTCCTCGTGGAAATGCACTAGAAAGGCTGTACAAGCTACTAATAAAAAATATCGTTATAAAAAAAGTTCTTAAGCATTTTTATGTTAGTTTTTCCGACATTAGAGTCGGAGTTCTTTGGTTGGTTTGACCAGCAAACTGTCTATCACGGCGGCCACCCCGGCTCTTTTGTTAAAAAACTTCATATAATCCTCGTAGTATGATGGTAGTGCGCTAGACTGATATACCGAATGTCCCAGCATTATATTCCCGCGCAAATATCATCAAATATCAAAACTTTACAGAAAAGAGTTGCTCTCTGCAGTGCTCTACAAACCCTACGAGTGTATTTCTGTTACCAAAAGGTTCTCAATTTAACTCGCTCAGAGCCAGCGTAGACTTTGCAGATAAAACTTTCAGTGAAAATACACAAATTATGGGTGTTGAAGTTCAGCCCTAAGCTCTGCGGTGATTGATTTATGAATATTATTCTTATTGCAATTGTTTTTTTAGTTCCCAAGAATGCAGTAGCCCATTCGATAAGTTATGTAAATAGATAATTGAAGAAGTGAATTACTGCCATTATTGACTCACTGCATCTTATATATCCAAATACTTTTTATTCAAATAAATGCACAACATGCGCTTCTGTAACTCTTACAGGTGTTATAATAACTCGATACATACGTATATACATATATATAAAATAGTATATTTTACACGTAGATGTTAAAATTTGTATTATAGTTTTGCTATTTCTTTCGTATGTTTTTCTCCATTTTTCTCTGTTTCTGGAGCTTAGAGTTGTGTTGCGGTTGCCCACCGGAATCATCAAATAACACTTCATTATTACACCCGATTGCGCACAGTGGTATACACAAAGTTTTTCGTAACACCTTACCGGCATTTTTTTTATCAACTTTTTCTTACTCATGCTCGACCTACAGCTTTAGCAATTATTCTTTCATACTACTACAACTGACAACTGGAAATCCCACAGACACTGTCCTAATTATAAAGCTCGCAAGTAGCGTGTATTAGTTCAGTAGGAAGTGAATTGCAGAAATTATGAAAAATTATGCTAAAAATTTTACACTAAGCTTAAAATAGAAGTATTAAAAGGATATATAACCTAAGAATACTAAATGCGTATTACTTCGAAAATTTAAAACCTCTCCTTAAGGATATGACCACCCTTTCAGATTCTCCTTTGACTTTTGCATCAGGACTGCTAGGAATTTTGAAGGCAAACAATGTTCCATGTTGTTCCCGTTAGCATATATTTTAATCCACTTATACCCTTCCCCAAAGTCAACGGTATCAGACTTAAGAAAACAGGAACAGCAAAAACAAAAGCAAGAAAAACAGCACATACATAAGTCGTCCAAAATGCCTGAGGGTCTGGGCGTGCTGAAACGGGCAGCGTCTTGGATGGGAAGTGTAAATATTCCACTTAGCAGACAGGATGTTGTCAGTAGCATACTGTTGGCAACAGCATTCCACCGCTCAGTAAATAAATTTCACTGCCTGCTGGGAATAAGCTTGATAGCAAAAATGCGTACACCAAAGCTTTCCAAAGACGAAATCTATATCATACTACCTTTACCAGGCGCACGTTGTAACGCCCGAGATCGAATGGATGTTGCGATATTTTTTCTGTTTTGTTGATATTTTAATTTATTGTTATGTAAATTGAATTGAATTTTGTACGCATATTTGGTGAAATTTTCTATTAAAACATTTTATTCTGTATCTTATTGTATCTTATTTTATATTATTGTATTGCTTTTACCGCTGATGATTGTTGCTTTGATACATTCCGAAGAAGCATGACTGGAAAACCAATTTTCAAAGTTGATATATGCGCAGGCATTCCTTTTGGTTCTAAGGAGTATAGAAATTCATTTGGATAATTCACAATTTTATCTTCATCTGTAACTGTGTCGATCGATTTATATTTCGTCACTACACCAGGAAATGATTTGAAAGCGATCATTGATTTTGTTAACATGATCATTTTGGGAGCTACGATAGTTCTTTCGCATAGCCAAAAAACAAAAACATTTAAATTTAAAATTCTTAATTCTCAAATATAAAAAACTTTCGTCTTGATCGAAGGAACCTCGAGCCAAAATTTGGTGATGATCGAAGTATAGCAAACACGTTTTCATAGGGAACACACACACAGAATTTGATTTTTATAGAAGATGTAGATAGACTGAAGCTAAACAATTTTTTAACAGCGGCAGATTACTAAACGTCCAAAAGGCATAACAGCTAAACTCAACAATGCAGTCTAACTTTAGGTGTTAAAATAACTTAAGTTTGTACGGCAGCCATAGTTTTTCCCCATTCCACATTTTACTGGAGGTTTTAGGACTTAACGTCACATAGCTCCTTACCAATTTTAATTATCCTACCATTACGACATCCAGATATATGCAGTATAATATATTCCATTGGTATGGGAGGTGCCACGCCCCCTTTTTCCCAATTCCATATTTTCTTGGTGGTGTTAAGGATTGACCTCAAAGAACTCCTTACTGAATTTCAATGTTCTGCATGTATACCTTCAAAGGTATTCTGTACCAAAGATTCCATTTGTATGGGAGGTGCCACGCCCCTTTTATATATCGATATTATTTTAGCCTAAAACCTTCCCGTTGATCGAAGGAACCCATAACCAAAATTTAGTGATGATTGATGTGTGGAAATACGTTTCCATAGCGAACATACACACACACACCACAGAATTTGATTTTATATATATATATGGCTAAACCGATTTGGGATTTCAAAATCAACTAACCATCGTCTCTCCTTCCTGTATCTTTCCTTAAAATTTCATGGCAATCTGTCGAGCCGTTCTCGAGTTATGGAGTGACAATCAAAATATACACTTCTTTTTATATATATATATTTAACAACGTGTCCTGAATATAATTGAACTAAACAAGGCAACCTTTTTTTATGCAAAAGATGTGGTGACCGAATCAGGCTGTACTGAAATTTGGCGAACTGCAAAAGGTCTTACTGGTGGCCAATCTCAGTAAGGATCACCTACTCATTAAAACGCACGCAAATGCACACCAAGTCCAATTGGGAGATTGCGATATCAACACTCGGGTTGAGTGACTTTTGATAATTTTAACAAATAACCTGGTACTTTAAAATGAAGGTGATGAACGAACTTTTATTAAAAATCATTAAATACACACCGTTTGCAGCGAAGGAGTCAATTGATATGTAAAAATTACGTGTTCTTCAGGAACACTGTTTATCAAACCACTATAACTAGTGTTACAGTTTTTCGATAAACCAACCTCCGTGAGGCATAACCCATGGAATACAAAATGGGATTTTCATGAAGAGTTGTTAGCTAGAGAGCAACAGGCACAGCCTTCACAAAGCCCCTTATCAACAGAACAGCTGGAAGAACTTGTACCGACTTTTACGTTAGCACCCTTAAATGCTCTATAACAGGCTTGCCTTGTGCGCGGTAATAGCAAACTTCACCGATGGGTTGATAACTTGGACTCACTTCGTAAATGTTGTACAGATTAATTCAATAAAGCCAAAAACCTCGGAAAAGAGGTACAAAAGCTAGAATACAAAACCGAAATAAGGGTCTACAGAAAAGCCTAGAAAACAAGCGAAGAGAACTTTGTGGAGCAATTTGTGCACTGTAATCGAAAGTCTTGGGGATACTGCAAGGCTACGTAACTTAGCTGACGCAGAAAAGATGAACTAGTTGCAGAGGCCTGATGGTACTTGAATCAGAAGGCGAAACTAGGTTCGGTTGAACTGGCTAGTCAGTAAAGACTTCACACAGAGTGAATATGTAAACAGGGATAACAGAATTTGTTTGAGGACCAAACGGAAGAACCCCAATCAAGTGCCTAGACTTATGTTAAAGAATAGTCCGCTCTCTAGCAAGTACCAAAAGTTTTCTGGGACCTGGCTGAATTGCTGCCTCGAGACCTGGTAACTCTGCTGCCCCTAATAGCTTGAGCCTTGACCTGGCTAGCGCAAAACATGAACACAGAACATGCTCAACCACTTTTACCTGCAACTCGTACTTCCTACACCTGCTGATACTGACGAGGCCTAGCTTATTAGCATGTAACGCCAGAAGGCAGTGTCCAGCTAATATGCCCATCATCTTAACTCTACTCTCTTCAGAGATATGGGCCACTTTGTGAATCTAATACAAACAGATTTGCACATGACCTTAGACATTTTTCCAGCCCCGCACTTTTGTCTACGCCGTTCCTGCTCGATGGATCATTTGCAACTCCTGTTTCCTTTTGATTTCTCCAAAACGAATTGGGACGTCTATCCTTGTTTAAGCGAGTGCTGTAACTCCTTTGCCAACTCGTTGGCCTTTTCGTTCCCTCTTATTCTTTTGTGACTGGGAACCCAGTTCAGATATTTGGTCCGGCCTAAGCGAAGTTTTTCCAATGCTTCTCTGCATTCCAGAACACTTCTTGATGAAGTACTGTGTGACATTATTGCCTTAATCTCCGCCTGACTATCAATATATATTTTGACCCGAATATAGCTTAAGTACGCTTCCTCCAGAATTTCTGCAGCTCTCTTCATCGCTATAGTTTTCACCTTAAAGACGCTGTAGTAATGTGGAAGCCTGTAGGATCTACTACATAAAGTGCTGCGGAGTCTTTCTTCGCTCTCTCTTCCAACTGGAGGTTCCATGAGAACTTACTACCTATACTTGGATAATTTGTGCTATATTTTGCTTATAGGGTTACCCCTTAAAGCTTAAGATTTAGTCAAATTAGGGACCTTTTGTTTCCTAGTTAATAATACTAGATCGATTTTTTTCGCGTTGGTGGTTAACCCGACTCCAGATGTACAGGCATGTACATCTCGAAGTGCCTGAACCAGGAGAGAGCTGATTGTTATTAGGCATCTGCCGCTTATGATGACTGAAACATCGTCTGCATATGACGTAAGTTTGACTCGACTTTCGTCAAACCGCCTAAAAAATTGGTTTATAACCAGCGTTCACAGCATTGGTGATATAACCCCACCCTGCGGCGTTCCTCTGTTTACAGATTTTGTTGCCTCGCATAGACCCCATTGTAATGTGATCATTCTGCAGCTAAATATGGAGCGACTACGGTCGAATTCAAGAACAAAGCCCTTCCGAAGATTCATAGGCCCATTTCTATAAAGTAACTTGTTTAGTGAAACATATGTAAGACATTCCTGTAATTTATGAATTTTTTACACATTTAAATGAGTACACTCACTAATACTATTTTAAATATACATGCGAATATAGTAAGTATATTAAAACTAGAGCAAAGGGTGTATGTTAACAAGTTAACTAAAAAACAAAAACAAAACGCCAACATAAATGAACCTTTAAACAAAGAATATAAGAATTTTTAAATTTTACGCCGAAATAAGTTTTGACACGTCAGTAAATGAAGGCGCTGTAAAATGCAAATATTTTATTATCTGTATGATTGTGTTCGTACATGCACTGATTTCAGAGGTGCCGCCTTGTTCCATTTAATCCAAACACCAACCTCTTTGTGAAAGTTTGGATCGACCTGCTTATGAAAACAGAGGATGAGGAAGCCCACAACTTGATGCAAGGATCAAATATAAAGCTATTTTAGTCTCTTAAGTATTACCAAATGGCGTCAGATAGTGACTGCACTGAACAACAGTGGTATTATTGTCGCTATTTAAAATTGTTATGTTATGCTACGTTGTTGTTGTAGCAGTGCTTCGGCCCATGCAATAGATGCGACCACTCACAAATTGTCACGATATCGTCTAACGGGATTTCAAAGAAACTTGCAGTTTTAACCTGGGGTGGGCGAAATGAGGGGGGGGTGGTGTAGAGGCGTTGAATCCACATTGCAATTGAAAATATGGTTGGTGTCATGTGAGGACATGTTGGATGTTTGTGTGTAGGGGTTGATTCTGAATAAGTAAGCATTCAACCTCTTAGAGTATCCAGATCGAATTTGAGCTAGAGTGAAACGCGTCTCCCTAAGGAGATTTCTTCCTCCTCTGAGAGTTCAGGGTATTTATATTCACTGCCACTTTTTATTGTTTAAACGAGACATTTCAAGAGCTTTTCTATTTAGCTATGCCCCAAAGTATCAAGATTATTTAGGATCAGCATAGATAGAAGTCCAAGCAAATGGGTATTCGGAAGAACTGATGAGTTTCCAAAATAAGCCAAATATTTTGTTTCCAAAACTGAATTTCATGTGGCAACCTTAAGTGGTGTTTTACTTACATATATTAAAATATTCATGCGAGTATGTACTGCATCAACGCAGCAAGAGAGATTAATGAAGCAAACGTTGAACACAGCTGTCACTACAAAGATGGAATAACAAATATGCCAATATAACAGTAACTTCCACTAATGACAAAACTGCGGATGGGGTAAACGTCATATGCATACTAAACATGAATTAAACAAGAGGGGACAGTCGCAAACTGGCAAAGAGAATGAGTTTATTGTGAGTTATTTAAAAGGCGTAAATATTTTTAAAAAATGTCTAGAAAATTTGTAAATTGTACATTCGTGACTACAAATTTAAGAACGTAAAAGAAGAACGAGCTAAAATCTTGACTTGTTACCAAGTTTTTATACAGCTAATGAAATTATTTCAGAGACAATTTGAAATTTTTAGAAGCCGAACAAATAGTATTACTTTTCATCCGGTAATTGCACAAGAGATCAGCCAACAAGGTGTTACATAAAACTCATTAGGTGCCATTTAAAAGACTCTTTCAGTAAAAGTTTTATTGTATACAATACCGAAGTGGCAATTTTTATCAAGTTTCGTTAGTTAAATAATGATTTTTTTATTTTCGGTAATTTAGAAAAAACTTCTAGGAATTTCGTAATTGAAATTATACAAAGCAATCTGTAAATCATTTAAAAACAATTCGAAAATTAAAACAAAAACCTTAGGAAAATTTCGAGCTTTTTATTTTTACTCCATATATCCCTCATGATGACTTCAGATTGAAGTTAAAATATGGAATGAAATTAGAAATATATGAATATAAAACAAACCAGAAAGTTTTATTCATTAACAGCGGCCCTTCAGCTCAACAAATCTAATTAATTGGACTTCTGAATATTTTTCCGAGTACACCAAGTTGTAGCAAGTCATAGGTCATTCAAAAACCGCATACACTTCCTAAATTTTTTTACGGAGGATTCTTTTGATTTGAAATTTTTCATACACAAATGCAAATAAAAAGTTAAAAATGTTTGTATATTATTTTCTTGTTTTCAATTTTTTTTAGCTTCGAGATTGGTTTGCGTAGTGTTTTAGTTACAACGTTTAATTAAATTTTTTTTATAGAATACACAAGTACAAAAAGAAAAATGTAGTTGACAAAATTTACAAAAAAAAACACTGCTATTTTTCTTTTGGCTGCTGTAAATGGTACCGATGTATGGATGAGAACAAAAAAATCTGCCAAACCACCTACGTGTCTTTCAATAAATTTTAGTTGAGGCAGAAATAAATACGGAAATAAAGAAATAAAATAAATAATCTCTTCTGGTATAACATGTAAAAATTCGTTTCATTTTAAGCAATACCTATGAAGTTCTCTGATAGAGAGAAACTAGCCACAGCTGCAGGTATGCCTGTAGTAAGAGGCGCACAACCAAATTGATTCAAGCGGTTGTGTAGCGCAACCCGTTTAAGGGATTGCCAGTGCAATATATAGCTTCTCCAACCCAATTGTCAACCTCACCTACCCGTGGCGGATCCTGTTTCTGCAACAGCCGAGGCTTTAACAACCCCAACTTCCTCATGCATCTGGCGAGTGCGAGGTCGGGATGGCTTGGAGGTCGCATGTGGCCATACTTAATCATTCTCGAGATGGTTGGGCTAATACTGTGATGGTGCTTTTTACCGGAACGAACCAGATCTGCATCCGGCAAAGGACTATCAACATCGATAACACTCCCCTCACAAGACCTTCGAGGAGTGTCACCAAAACAACAATATAGAGAGAAACATACGTACTTACTTAATGGCGCTTACCGTCTAACACGGTTATGGCCGTCCAACAAGGCGCGCCAGTCGCTCCTTCGCTCCGCCAACCGGCGCCAATTGGTCACACCAAGGAGTTTAAATCGTTTTCCACCTGTCTTCCAACGGAGTGGGGACCGCCCTCTACCGCTGCTTCCATAGCGGTCCGATAGAAACACTTTATTGGCCGGAGCATCATCTTTCATTCGCATAACATGGCCTAGCCAGCGCAGCCGCTGCGTTTTAATTCGCTGGACTATGTTGATGTCTGCGTATAGCTCGTACAGCTCATCATTAAATCTTCTTCGGTACTCGCCATCGCCAACGCGTAGAGGTCCATAAATCTTTCGAAGAACTTTTCTCTCGAACACTCCCAAAGCGCTTCATCTGCTGTTGTCATGGTCCATGATCTGCCCCATATAGCAGGACGGGTACGATAAGTGACTTGTAGGAGTATGAG
>JARSSU010018024.1:0-52467 GCA_029619165.1 Eurosta solidaginis | reverse complement strand
CACCTACAGCTTCCCGATGCTTTCCAGTTCCGATATAAGCATCAACATCGATAACACGCCCTATAGGCCTTCGGGGAGTGTCCTTATCGCTACAACAACAACAACAACAGCATTAATTCACTTCAGTGAGTAACAGTCAACCTGAATGCCTTTATCGAATTTTGGTATTTTATTGTGGTGACTGTGAATGTGAGTGACTGCGATGCAAAGTGTCACGGCGTCATACATAATCTGGCCTTTAGTCCAATCTTGCTGTGTTGTTTCTACATTTTAGCTAAAACCACTACTTAAAAGGTCCTCAGCATTTAAGTACTTTTGTTCAAAACCTTTTATTTTATAATGTACTTGAATAACAAAGAATCACATTTTCTTTGAACTAAAAACTCTAAGTAAATTGAAATAAACAAACCAATCGTTTTTAGGTGGAAATGTGCTTATTAAAGTGGAAAAGTAACTAAAACGGGTATTTAATTATTATTTATTCACTTGAATTTGTTGCTGCGCCAGCCCAGCGTCAAAAGGAGCCCTAAAAGCCCAACATTCCAAAAGTGGATATGGGTAAAACCTCAAAGACGAAAAGATGACAAATACACACAAAAGGGTACAAAGAAAAGAAAGAAATTTTTTCAACATATCCTCAAGCCGTATAATGTGTATATTACAAAAAAACAAAAAATAAAATAAAAGTTCCATTGGCGTGCACTTTTAAGTTAGCGCACGACCAAAAAAAGAACACAAAAAATTGAAGACAAGTAAAATCTTTTGAAAAAAATTACCTAATGGAAGGGGGAAGCCCCTACTTAAACCAAAAAAAAACAAACAAAGTCTCAGAATTTCGGCTTGAAGCATGTAAGTTCATAAGAAGCCAAACACAGAAAAATGTTGATAAAACTTTTAAGAGTTACGGCAGACCTGGTTGTATATTAGGCTGGTCATAATAGCAGTAGAGCTACGGTTGCAAATAACTTAATATAGAGCCAGCTTTTTCGACGACGACAGAAATTTTCGCGAACAACAAGGATATTTTGCAGGGGCAGATCTTATTTATATCTGTAATCATTTGGGTATAACTTCGGGACTGCTATTTTGGGACCGTTTGGGCATCACATTCGGAAAAAACTTAGCTCGGGATTGTTTTCAGAATCAGTTCGGGAACAATTATGAATAGTTTAGGGTTATTTTGAAACAATTTGGGGACCTTTTCATTAGTTGTTTGTAAACTAATCGGGCTTTTCGGATCATATCTTCAGGCAAATCCGGGACTGTTTCCTGTTTTTTGGCCTATCTACCGATAATACTGTTATCTGTATAATTTTATTGAAGACTACTTCGGCATCATTGCCGAACATTCTCTGGAATATTTCAACATTACTTCGACGTTGTTCTGAGAATCAATTCATAGCCATGCGCGAATGTTTTTGGAATTATTGCGGAGTTCCTTTTTGGTCTGATACAGGATCGTTTCGGGCCTATTTCTCTGTTTTATATACATGGTATAAGTTTGGAGTCGGCAGGAGACAATTCCGAAAACCAATTCAGGTTTATTTCGGAATGCCATATCACTATCATATGGGGAGGGTATCTGTTTTCAATATTGTTTAAATGATCATAACTATTTCGATAATTTCAGTATCATCCCCCAGTAAACATCATTCCACAACATTTTCTCTCAAGGACACCTTAATGTGTATGCAAAAAAATATGAAATGCGCTTTTTACGTACACATAAAGTTTAGTCTTAAACTAAATATATTTTTCTACAATATAAATATTGTAATTTTAATTTTATTTATTTACTTGTTCGTCTTGTTTGCATTGCCGCAGGAACGTCTGTTGTTGTCGGTTCTACCACGTCACGTCGCAATGGAAATGAAAGATGACATCGCAGGGCAGCCACGTGATACGCAATTTCACAAAATCTATATACAACGACATGAAAATGTCAGGTGAGTTCTACAGAATTTGAAGCACGAGTCTACATCAACCCAAAGTATTAAAAGGAAGAGTTATTAAAGAATTGTTTTGTTATTAGGGCTCGGTGCACTGCGACTTTATTAAGATCTATTGTACTTGATTTTTCAGCCTATTACTCTATGTATGTGTGCTTTTAATGTATTTAAGTACCTATTCAGGCTTTTCACTCCATATCACGTGTGGATAAAGAGTCACGATACCTAGATGGGAGAGTCTCTGCCTTGCCAGAGTCACGCTTACAAAAGTGTCAGATTTGTGTATCAAATAGATTTAACTTACTAAATGATGTCGTAGACTATATAGTGTCCCAATTAATACCCAGTGGAAGTTTGTAGGCTCTCTCTGTTAGATTGGTGAGCTTGCTGATACTCTCGTTGCCATAAACAATTGGCTTTCCTTTGCCTTGAGTATTCAATCCATTGTTGTTTGAAGTGTTTTTTTTTCAGTTACCTATGGTTTTCCTAGTGTGTGCCGGTATTAGCCGAAAAACGGGCTCTGGAGGAAGCTCTGCACTAGTGATTACCTTCATGTCTCTAATGCCTATTCTAAAAAAAAATCATTTAGGACCCTATATGACATACATTTACACAATTAATGAAACTTGATGATTCGGTTTACTTCATGACGCAAAAAACAAAATTTAGTAAAAGTTTAACAAATAGTTTAGCATGGATCTACTTTTAAAATTAATCAATATCTGTTAATGATATGTTGAAATCCGGCAAGGGGATTTCTTTAATACAGCTTTGCCTTCTAAAGCAGTTGTAGCCCCGTAAAATATGCTGCTACACGGCATGAAAACACGACTAAGTGAAAACGACAGGAGGGCTCAAAGCACCATAGATGGAACTAAATATCAAAAAAGTTACGTCTCCTCCGTATATGTATATGTGTTATTAAAAATATTGCTAAGATTCTCTCAAAATAGGATTCAAATTAAAGGGCAGTATTTTACAACTTTTTGGACCCTTTCGACACACCCTAATGTAAAATGGTACTATCATAAATTTAATATTTTTGACGCAGCTCATATGGTACTTTATCAAAGTGTTTTACACTTAGTCTCTGGACAATTACAACTTACACCGCTATAAGTATCTGTCATCTCATTTGTATACAACATTGCTAGTAAATCTTTAGCATCATTATTTATGCTCCTAACCAGCAGCGTGTACACGCTTGTTGTACTCTGCTCACGTTTAACTTTTTTCCACATTTCATGTAGTGAACAACAATTTTCTAAGAGTTTCCTTAGTTCACACAATTTTATCTACGTATTTATGTAGATAGACGTAATATGTAACAGGTTAAGCTTTTATGTCCCTTAAACACACACTTATACGACTTATGAACGGGCGCGTCTGAAGGAAATCGCAAAGTAAATCACGTCAAGGTGATTACTGCCTGAATGTTCTTTTCCTGTTCGCAATATTGCCACTTTGCACATAAAAAGAAAATATATGGTCGGAGAGAAAAAACCAAGAAAAAAATGTAGCAAAAGATGAAAAAAATTATAAAATCATGACTTGGGAATTTTTGTCAAAAATTCGTCACACAATCATGTGCGCTAAATGGAAAGATGGCTCATTCATATTTAATCTGTGGGCCATCAAGATTGAGCTTTTTGAGGAGTTTTTTCAGTTCCTTTTGCTTCCTGCAGTAAAAGGAATTTTGATTGATTTTTGCTTTCAATTAGCAAATGTGTTGTTGCGATTTCGGTAAGTGTAAGGACTGCTCTCTCTACGCCCTTAAATTAAGGCAGCGCAAAATTTTATTACCGCTACCATCGGAGGCAATGTTGCGTGACTGTCACTCGTATTGACTTTTAGCTTTTGGTTGTGTTTTCAGGTGTTTCTACTTGTTCGACTGTCCACTTGATACCTCTTTTTCTCCAAGCTGTTTAATATTCACAACCAGTTTTCCGCGCACTTAAAAAAGCTTTAAAGTAGTAAGAAATCCTGCAAATTATCTGATAGAATCAAGCAGAAAATATGCGGCTTTTGAAATATCAATCCGTATACACGCTCTCTTGCTCATACAAATTTCTTTCGTGAAGATGCTGCATTTAAGCCTAACTGTATGCTGTCTAGAAATACACGTGTTTTCGAACACTCTGTGGCTATTATACAGTGCAGAAATTTACGCAAAATACCTGCAGGTTTATTTATTATTGAATTCAAGGTACTATGAAGACAAAAAATAGTTTTCGCGGATTATTTACAAACAGCCACTTTTTAATTCAATATAACCATTGCGCCTAAAGCACACTTCAATAAGTAGTATAACAAATGATATGCAAGCTGAACAATAAGAAGCGAAGACACATATGTTGTTGTTGTCTAGCAATCAGAGAGAATGAAATTCATGGATTACCGAACAGGTGTTGTACTTCACTACCGCGTATACTTTTCTTGAACTTAAGCTGGAGACATTGTTGCTTTATCAGTAACCGTATCGGTAACTTATAACAGCTGATTCGACCAACTTATGAGAATCATGCAATCGATTATTGGTTTTTGGTTACCGTCGTAACGATAAACAGCTGATTACGTTAGGGATACGACTACAGCGATGCGACATACGGCACCAATGACTCCCGCTTAAACCTGCAGACTTGTCAAATAGAAATCAGTCGTAGCATAGATAAGGAACAGAACCTGATCGTTATTATTTAAGGAAACACCACGGTCGCTCCCATGGTCGCTCCCATGTGAAATTAAGTAGTTGAGTGACAAATCATGAAGGAACCATGCACAGCAGTTTTTTTGCCAAGACTTTTGCACACCCTGTTATCACTCTGTTATTACTTACTCTTTCGACTTTTTTCTTACAACTTTTTTTGTTTGTAGGACCAACACAGCAACATTTACAGAATATTACCCTGATAAAATAACATTCATTACATACAAATCGATAGATTGTGAAAAGAAATGAATAACGTGTAGATAACAATTCGATAACTGGTTGATAATAGTTGGTGTCATGACTAACTGTATGTACTGTTAAGATACGAGCAAAGTTGATTAAATTTCTATAAAAAATCATATTTTTTCGATTACATATATATTTTTTTTCGATAATAAGTCGATAACTTTTCGACAGCTCATCAATTTTTTAGATAACTCATTGGTAACTTTTCGATAAGTAATCTTTATTGTTTGTTTCGATAATAAGTTTGCAGCACTTCAATAACTATCCGATAACTCGTTTTACCTCGTCGACAGAACTCCACATACTTGTAACAAACCGATATATCATCCAAAGAAATAGATACCACAGCCATAGCCCCTCATAAAAATTCGATAACTCGTTGCTAATTATTGTTAGCGATAACTAATCGTTAACACTTTGATAACACGATCGGTTCCGGTTGAGGTTTCCAAGCGTTCCTTTCCTCTCTACTATTTTTCCTTTTAATTGCTGACGTTTATACACCTAAAATTTGAAAGAAACTCATGGAAAATAGTAGATTTGGTTAAGCTTTTGCTATTTTTACGGTTTTGCTCCGCGAAATTTTTGAAAAGCATGCGATATTTATACGTTAGCCAAAGTCAATTCCAAAACTTGTAAGGGAGTTTTTAAATTTTGAACATGGTTTAAGGAGTTTTAATGTCAACACGTATTTTTTGAGATTTTCTGGATCCACTTTCAGACAATGGTTATATAAATTTTGAGCGAACTTTTATTTGCAAACATTTCCGATCTCCCATTTTAATATATTTTATTTCTTTGCTCTCATCCATAGCATACTTTTTGCGGACATATGCGGTTTCACTAGCCTCTCTGATCAATGCACTGCTGAAGAGTTGGTTCGCCTGCTCAACGAATTATTTGCGAGGTAATTTGAAACAAAAATCGAAGTTAATTTCTCTTTAAGGAACATCACGAAAACTTGTTTTAGTTACCTATGGTATGAGATTTTAATATTAATAGGAAGGGTACTTCATCAAGCCTTTTATTTTCACTACATTTCACTTTCAATTTATTTATCACTTCAAGCCCACATAGTAAAATTTCTAAAATACTGCCTACCATACTTTTTCACTCGTTTGACCCGACCAAGAAAATCTAATTTCAATTGTTTTAGGCCCACCCTTTGTCTACCATTTACCTCACCCAACATAAGTGACTACATATCAAGTTTTCTTATATACGGTGTTTGATTTCTATCCCCATCATCTTGACAACAACACTTCAACGTTGGCGGTTGATGGGTTTCATAAAATCGCTGTAATTTGAACTTATCAATCTTTAATTGCCATGACAATCTGTGTTCCGCTCTAAGCCCACATAAGTCGCGGTTAATCATAATAAATTTATGCACCATGTAACAACCGTAAATATTTAATATCGATCAATCATTTACATGCAAAATAATTAATAGCTGAACCATAACAGCTAAAAGCAACGATACATAATTAAATCGATTGTACTGAAACATAAATTGGCAACAGGTGCATGCATAAATAACGGAACTCATAAGCTGATTAATCTGCTTAATTCCAAAATTCAATAGAAACACAAAATGATTAATAGCATGGTGAATGAAACAAAATGCCGAAAGACAACAATCTTACTAAGAAAATGGGATGAAATAAGGAAAATTGTTTATAAGTAAAATGCAAGTGTAACATGCGAATGTGTTACATTAGGGTGTACCAATTTAAGACAAGGTAAACATATTAAACAACCAGCATTAAGAGGATCATAGTAAATTAATTTTTTGTAGTACTTAGGGGACTTAGATCGATATTGATTTGTATACTGCACCCAAATTCCAACATTCGCTAAAGCTAAAACTTCATCGACAAAAATAGCTAAAGCAGTATCAAGTGCGCAGAAAAGTATGCAATATTAAGTAACATACGATTACAAAGAATAACAGCGTAACTCTAATACTCTTACTGTATTTTTGCATAGGACTAAGGCTGTTATTCCCTGTGACCATATATTAAGGTTGCATATTTTTCAGCGCACTTGATTAAACAGCCTATTTCTAATACTCTACTATATTTTTGCATAGGACTAAGGCTGTTATTCTCTGTGACCATATGTACTAAGTGTTGCATATTTTTCAGCGCACTTGATTATAACAGCCTAACCCTATTACTCTTCCTATATTTTTGGATAGGACTAAGGCTGTTATTCCCTGTGACCATATGGTGCTAAGTGTTGCATATTTTTCAGCGCACTTGATTATAACAGCCTAACTCTAATACTCTTACTATATTTTTGCATAAGACTAAGGCTGTTATTCCCTGTGACCATATGGTACTAAGTGTTGCACATTTTTTTAGCGCATTTGATACTGTTTTAGATATTTTTGACGATGGAGTTTTAGCGTAGGCGAAAGCTGCCCCCGAATTCCATCCTTGCTAACGCTAAAACTCGATCGCCAAAAATATATAAAACCGTAACAAGTGCGCAGAAAAGTATGCAACGTTTAGTTGCAAATGATTAGAAAGAATAACAAACCTAACTATAATACTTTTACATAGGACTTAGGCGGTTATTCCTCATGGCCTTATGGTACTAAATGTTGCATACTTTTCTGCGCACTTGGTACTGTTTTGGATAATTTTGGCGATTGAATTTTAGCGTTAACTAAGGTTGGAATTCGGGGCCTGGAAATTTGGGGGCTGGCTATACTTGAAGCACTACCAAATATTGCATAATTTTAGGTTTATCTTATGCCTTTCTCTCATATTATGACAAATTTGATGTTTTCTCGATTTGCCATTGGGCGCTTTCAGCGAACACGATTGTTGATCAATAGTTGAGTGACATTTTACTAAACGCACCGTAGAGTAATTTTGATCCACTCAACGGTTGGGATTTTACGCCAAACTACTCAGCATAAATTTCTTTCGCTACATTCACTCAATGTGTTAATTCGGCTTCTGAGAATTCTTTGACATTAAAATTGCTGGTTATGAATACAAATTTTTCTCCTAACGTTATAGTGGTGTATAAAAAAAATATAAGAAATCCTTTTCTTTATAGTATAGGTCCTGGTTTTGATAGGGTTTTTCAGTTTGGCCGTTAAACAAACTTCTGGTAACACTGAGGATTTATTCGGTCTGTTCAATCTAACCCAACCAACGGGCCTACGGGGCTCTGTATTCTTGCAAAATAATGGTTTGCAAATAATTTGGTCTGCGGCCATAATTCACGGCATACAAGTCGTTTGTTCAAACGATATTCACCCCTATTCTGCATTTCGATTACGTTCCCGCTCTACGCTCCGCTTTAATCGAAGTTGGATATTCTGTATTACGACGGAATCGTAACGAGAAGAGGAAGAGCAAATGATTTTTCGAAATCAGCTGTTTGTACGGAAGGTGTGAACATTGGAACAAAATAAATGAAAGAAAATTTGCAAAAAACACTGAAAGACGTTTATTTTTTTTTCTCGGACGTTGTGGCAGCGCACTGCCCTTAAGTAGCCCGATGAAACCAGACTAATCCTGTTATGTTTTTTTAGTTCATACATAGTTTTATTTTATTTTTTATTTTTGTTTCTTTTTGTATCCTAATTCTTATTTATGTTTTATTTATAATTTCTACTTATTTTTTGTTACCGAGTCTTTGAGAGGCAGTGGCTTCTTAAGCGCCGAGATCTAAAACCGCTCAGCTACAGAGAAACTCATCAGCTGAGAAATATAGATTCACAAAATACAATAGATTAAAAGTATAAATATAATTTTTTAATTATTAAGAGAAGATAGAACCGTTTTTTCTATGGCAAAGAGCGAGTCCGAAATATCAATTATTCTCGAGTGAGAGTTATAATCTTCACACAAACATAGAAAAGGTTCGTTTAGTTGGAAATTGCTTCTGCATTGTTTAAGAATTATAGGTTTATAATGCCTTGAAACTCGGCATGGAACATTCAAGTTTACTTCGTTCAAAAGAAATGGGCTTGAAATCGGTCCATTTAAAAGTCTAGCCATAAATAGTACACCTAGCATTTCTCTACGACTTGCAAGGGTAGGAAGATTTATTAGTTTTAACCGATTAGTGTAAGGAGTAAGATTATACGGAGAGTACCATTGAAGATTTCTCAAGGCGAAAAGTAAAAACTGTTTTTGAATTGATTCTAGTCTATCCACATAAACTTGATAACGTGGATTCCAAATTATCGATCCATATTCTAATATCGGCCTCACCAATGATGTAAAAAGGGTTTTTGTAACGTAAGGATCACTAAACTCTTTTGCCCATCTTTTCACAAATGCTAAATCTTCTCTTGCTTTATTGACTGTGGCATTGATATGAGAGTTGAAACTAAGTTTGCAATTCATTGTAACTCCCAAGTCGACAAAAACATCAACGCTTTCCAGAGTTTGGCCATTTATTGTGTAAGAAGCTGGATGTACGTTCCCACGTGAAAAACACATGAATTTACATTTTTCTATGTTGAGAGGCATAAAATTCGCATTACACCAAGTAACTAAACAATTTAAATCCGCCTGGAGTACAGAACGTTCTTCAACCGACGCGTATGACTTAAAAGTTTTACGTCGTCGGCATACATTAAAATTTTAGAATATTTCATAGTTGTGGAAACATCGTTTATAAAGATCAAAACAGAATAGGACCGAGATGGCTGCCCTGAGGCACACCGGAGGGAACATCGATGACATTCGAACAAATGTTTTTAAAAATGACTCTTTGAGTTCTATTGCAAAGATAGGAGGAGATCCAGTGAGTTAGGCCAGGTTGAAAGCCAAGCAATTCGAGTTTATAAACAAGTAATGAGTGGCGTACTTTGTCGAATGCTTTGCTGAAATCAGTGTATATAACGTCGGTATGATGATTGTTTCTAAACCCATTAAAGACGTGAGTTATAAATTCAAGCAAATTGGTTGTGGTTGATTTGGCTCTACAAAAGCCATGCTGAGAACTATCTATCAATGTAGAAATCGAAAATGTAAGGTGATTAGTAACGATTGCTTCGAAAAGCTTAGGGATAGCGGAGAGCTTTGCTATTCCACGATAGTTTTCAATAGACGACTTGCTTCCTTTTTTATGGAGTGGGATAAGAAAAGATTCCTTCCAAGCCGTCGGGAAAATGCCATTTTTTAAAGAGAGGTTAAACAGATCAGTAAGGGGCTGGTAAATGTATTCCGCACATTTTTTAAGAAAACATGTTGGGATCAAATCGGGACCGTATTTGAAGGATTCTTTTAGGGTCTTTAGATGTAGTAGAACATCTTCAGGCAACAAATGTGGGGCATATATTGAGTTACTAGAATGGAGCTCATACGGATAATTTGTAGGTGATGAATTAACCACAGCAGAGTAATTAGAGTGAAAGAATTCAGCGAAGAAGTTTGCAATCTCTTGATCGTAGCTGGAAATGCTATTTCTAAACTTCATGGCAGAAGGAAACCCGTTAGTTCTGCGTTTAGAATTTACGAAATCATAAAAAGACTTGGGTTGCAAATAATGTTTCTTTTAATTTTACATATGTAAGCTTTATAACACTTTTTATTAAGTTCAAAATACTTATGACGGAAAATAGCGTACTGTGCATAATCAGAATGTAAACCGGTTCTCTTATATAATTTGAATAAACGTGATTTCTTATTTTTTAAAGCTTGGCGTGGATAATAACGCCATTTTGTACAAAAAAAAAGCAATAGAATATATTGCCGCAGTGTTATATTTTTTGAGTGAAGTGCTTTCATAATTGTAAGTGTGTTTTTGTCGTTCTTTTGGCCAATTCCCTGCCGTGGCCACCAAGTTTTGTTAAAACGGATTCCTGCAAGAATATAATTGACATTTTCTGAATTTTATCGATGCTAATTTCATTGCACTGGCCTAAAATACTTTATGAAGATTTATTTATTCTTTCCGCAAGCATTGTTTACGTTTTCGCTTCACCTTCCTCTACTCCGGCAGCTTGTTTTGACATATAACTGGACCCAACGAACAGGTACAAATTATAGCTGTCTATTATACTGTATCAATAGCCTCGGCATTATTTGTGAAGTTGGAAAGCAACGCATACGAAAATGGCTAGGCGAGAATGGAAAGGCAAATATTGCGAAATCTATGTAATCCATTTGAGATGAGTGACGAATTGTAAGAAATTCAATTTAAAAGTGGTAAAGTTTAATGACTTATTTTCTTATTTAGGTTCAAAAAAAACTTTCGACTTAATAAGGCTGCTTTCAAATATGTGCGGGGAAAATACGTCCAAGGACTTCGGCATTGATATGTTTTTTGACCTGGAAACATATAAAAAACAATCATCATCAAGCCTTCTATGTTTCTTAATAAGTTTTACTTACGTTTTTGTTAAAATTCTGTTATAAATTAATAAAAAAATAAAAGAAAAAAATTTTCCGCCAACTAATTTGCAACTTAGGAAAACGGAACTACGATCGGAATGCAGAATAAACAAAATCGAATGATTCGAAATTGGATCGAAAGAGATTGGAACACAGAATACCAAAATTGCCAAATCGAAAAAATTCCAATCCAAGTCGAAATGCAGAATAGGGCTGATTAGCATCGTGGAGCAGTGGTGTGGTAGAAGGCCGGCTTATTGAATTGCATAAATAAAATGTAAAGGCAAGGTGAACGGTTTGCCTGCCAGATACCCATTTTGAAAGTTAGCTTTGTTTTTGGGTTTTTGCATAGTCCTGGTAAAAAATCGTCCTCGGTAAAATGCTTTACAGTCACGGGGTCCCCAATCATTTTCATGCCAAATTATGACTTTTTATATTCTTTATTCATTTTTTTTTAAGCCAAGTATAATATTATTTCCTGAAAACAGAGCTTTATATTTTCAGTCAGATAATACCAGCTATCCCAAGTCAATAAAAGTGTAATTGGTTGCAAGAGAGTAACCGATTCAAAAGCTCTTATTTATGTTTATGGTTCAGAATAAGTAGCCGTTCCAAAAATGTGAACGGCTTTGGAAAACGAAATCGGCTGCAAAGAAAACCTCACCGATCTAGAAAAGTAACAGGTTTGAGAAAGGTGACCGGTTTCGGAAAAGCAAGGTGGAGGAAAAAGGTTTCAGAAAATAAACCGGTTCGAGAAAGGTAACCGGTCCATGCGATGTAACGGGATCCAAAAAAGTAACCAGTACCAGAGAAAAGCAACAATAAGACGGTTTTCAAAAATTAATCGTTTTTAGAAGTATCCCAGCTCCAAAAATGTAATCGTTAAAAAAAAACAGTTTCAAAAAGTACCCGGTTCCAAAAAAGATATTGTATTGCAGTATCCACTTCTAAGAAGGTAACCTTTTTAAATAAGTAACCGTTTTAAAAGTACACACATCATAGAAAGGAACTGGTTCCGAGAAATAAGTGGTAGCAAAAAAGGCACCGTTCTAAAAAACAGTTACCGTCTTCAAAAAGGTATTCGGTATGTACGTAAATAGTCGGTCTAAGGACTAAATCGGTATAAAAGAAAAAGCCGGTTGGGAAAGAAAGAAACCGTCATAAAAAGTGACCGGTTCAGTTAAAGTAATCGCTTCCAAAAAAGTGAAAAACAAGTAATATAACTGCAAAATATGACCGAGTAATTTAGTTTTCGAAAAAAAAATTTAACTTGTTTTAATCTGACTGAAACATACAAAATTCAAAGGTTTACTGAAGTTTTGTTACAAAAACGTTTGCAATCCAAAAAAATTTTTTTTTCAACTTTTTATAAAAATCATATTTGGTCCTTACCCTCGAAGTATTTGATGGTCTTACAACTTTATTTATTTTTTTGCATTTTTTTAATTTATATAAGTTCCAGTGCAAGAGGTACCACCCTAATATTTATTTAAAAAAATTCTTCGCTTCTTTTTTCCAAAATTCATAGATTTGATCGATTAGCGGCTGAGCATCATTGCCTGCGAATAAAACTTTTAGGTGATTGTTATTATTGTGTATCGGGTTTGCCAGAACCACGACCAGATCACGCACATTGCGCTGTTGAAATGGGTTTGGATATGATTGATGCTATTGCGTAAGTAACAAAGAAACAAGTTATTTGTTGGTAGCATGGGTATTTGGCCTCAACAAAGAAAATTTAAATGAGAAGAAGATGCAGAGTCATAATAACAAAAATTTGCTTATACATTTTTTCGCAATCATATTATATTAAGTTTAATATCTACTTTATGCTTTTGTTAACTTTTTATTAAAAAAAAATGCCCAAAAAAAGACATAGTGATAAAATATAGCATACATTTAGGCTATTGAACATGTTTTAGCACTTAAGTCAAGCGTATTTGCTTTTAAATACACAATTCATATTTATGTGTGTACTTTGTGTATGTTTTTTTTTGATCAAAATCTATTTTGTGCTTTCATCATAATCATAACCTTTCACCTTGTGACATTTACTTTCTTACGTTTTTCGTTTCCAAACGCCAACCAATATTTAGGCTTGTACGCGAAGTGATGGCTGTCAATGTAAATATGCGTGTCGGTATTCACACCGGACGTGTGCACTGTGGTGTACTTGGCTTAGTCAAGTGGCAATTTGATGTGTGGTCGAATGATGTGACATTGGCTAACCACATGGAAAGTGGCGGCATACCCGGGTAAGTGTTTAATGGTGTGTGTATAATGGATATAGTTTTGGGGTTGATTGTGAGTATGTGTGTGTGTACTTATGTGTGCTTTTGGAGTTCGTACATATAACTTAAATAATTATGTATGTATGTTATTATTGAGGTGATATTCTCTATTGACATGCATGCAAATCGAAATGTGTGGCCTCCTGCCATTTGATCGGTTGATTTGACTTCTTGTCAAATTAAAATTATGTACGTAAATATCAAGAACCATCGAAGTGCAGCAAAACTTAACAATTTTACTTCTTTCTTTTCATTTGTACTTTACTACTCTAAATTTAAACCTGGGCAAATCCATGCATACATTTATAAGAACTTGTACATGTCCATCAAATCTATCTAAACTGACAGCTATAAAAAGTGTTTATAAAAATAGTTCACATGAAATCTTTACATGACTTGACATACTGACTTAACAAAATTGGCGCCTTTTACATATTCGTTTAAGTATTACACCAATCATAAATATTTTCGCACGCTCGCTTTACCTTATTCTCACATTGATTGATTTTCGCTTCAAATCCACTAGGGTAATTCATGCAATCGGAAACCATTAAGGATATTCGAATAATTCGCTATATCGGAGAGAATAACCTTTTGAGTGATTTTAGTTAGCGTTTTCCATGTAACAACCTTATTACTACTGCAATTAACTGGAGGTAAAAAATTTATTCAAGTATATGGGTGCTGATTGGATGAAATGTGCTTTTCCAGGTGAATTTGTATATGGGTGTCATTGTGGAAGTATGGGGTCCACAATGGTTCGTTATAAAAGTTTGAAATGTTAGAAATGTACTAACGGGGTTCTAACACTTACCTTGTGAGGAGCTAAAAAAACAAAATCGGCATCCGGAGCGGAGAAATTGGGGATTTCCTTATGTTTTTAAAGGTGATTTTTGAATTTCACGATTGTGTTCAGTTACACCTACTCGTCTCGTGAGAAGAGAAACTCCATAGTGAGGTGTTATCACGCCGCTTCTTTGAGTTATCGCACTAAACGAGATCCTACTAAAGCTCACTTTGAGTAAACTGTTAGGGATTGAACGACTTGGAGGCTTACTTCTGCGTAGTCAAAAGCGGCCGTAACGTAAACCACAGTGAGACGCAGCTCATACTGTCTATTTACAAGAACAAAATACCACAGTTACGACTGCCCCCGCCTAATGGTTGTGCCCATCACATACGCTCTCAGAGTAAAGTATATGGGCATCGAGGCAGACAGAAAGATTAGCTTGAAATGTAATATCGAACGTTGGGTTGAAAATCATATGATCGTCAGCAGATACTGGCAGCTAAAACAAAAAACTCGTTATGTTGCTACATACGGTCGTTGTTAGATCAATACTAACATACAGCTATAGTTGGGCCAAAGCCAAACAGTATAATATTAAAAAGATAAATAGACTGAGGCCAGCAGCCTTCGAAGAGCTAACAGGTGTACATAAGACGTGTCCGAGCAATAATACCTCTGGACGTCCCCATAGATAAAGCTGCAACATGTTGTGCAGTAGTATTTCGTGAGTCTCACTGTTGCATCTCGAGGCAGTGGTAACCTCAGAAGGCTTTTCGGAGCTGCTGCGTCATCGTTGCAATAACTATGTTATAATAAATGTCATACGGAGAAATTCCCTTCATTATGTGAGTGGAAAAGGGACCTGGTGCAAAAGAAATGCGCAGTTTCGCCTTACGCCCACAGAAGCAAAATGGACTGTGTGAGCTGGCAACTTCATCGAGCCCAGTTAAAGTGCCGCCGTCAGCTCGTCTTCCCATTCGGCTAATATCTTCTAAGAGGAATTTCTGAGTATAGAGAGGGTCTGTATGCGCCTGTCGGAGGACTCGGTAAGAGGGCGCAAGGAATGAATTTACACAGATAGCCAAGCAGCGCCATGGCACTTATCCCCTTCCCATCACTTCCTCTAAACGCCATCCCAGGGATCGACAGCAATTCGACAAGGCTTCTCATCAAGAATCGTATAATCGACCTTCAAAACTTTGTTTGCAGCTGTCATGAAGCAGCAGTTTAAGCAATCTTCTAAACTTTTTGTCGTGTATCGCTGCTCACACAGGACTCTACCTAGATTAAGAAGATGTACGTAATGTCGGTTTTCTTTCAGAGCTTTCAGGACGAATTCGGAGTAAATTTTGGGGCAACTTCAATATCACCTTACAACCATTCCTGGATAATTTCGGGAGTTTAAAGGGTTTTCTTTTGGCATAACTACGAGAGCATGAAATTGTCACTACGTCAAATTTCAAATGTTTACAATATTAACGATATTGAGACTATGACCATTTGGCTCGCTGAAATGGTCATTATGTCAATTCCTATTTACTCAAGCAGCCAAAGGTCAATTATTTTGCTTCATACTCGCATGTTTTACAATGTGAACGACATGTGAATGTACTGCTACTTCGCATTATCTCTTATTTCCGAAAGTCGAATTAAAAATACTATTATTTCAGAGCAATTAAAATTGCGAGTATTATTTGAATGTCAAGGTTTTCAAGGATCTTAAGATATGAAGTTTTTGGAATTCAAATACATACATTCATAAATGTTTTCCGCAAAAATAGTATGAGCCACATCTGATTAAAAAATATCCAGTTAGGCCAATAAGTTCAACTTAAACTACTTAAACGGCCACGAAGCCAGATTTGAAGAAGTCATAAAGTCATTTGACCTTTTGGCCACTTGAAGTGGTCAGAAGATCAATTGACCTTATGTCACTTCACAACTCTCAATGTAACCTTGTACACACTCGATGATATTTTGGTAAATAAATTCATAAAGCTTAGTAGTACTGAGTTGCTGATCCCATGTCTACACTCAGAAAAAAGCACTTACCTAAAATGAGGAAATCACTTCCTAAAAAAAATTTCTATAGATTGAAGAAATATTCTACGAATTGAGTAAAATTTTTCTATTTCTTTACAAAACGTGCAATTAATTTGAGGAGAGATTTATCTTTGTTTCTGAAAACCGAAATATAATGCTGCCACCCTTTCTAAATATGTTAACGAACTTTGGTAGTGTTTTGTACGCATATGCCTTTGCGCTTAAATTTCGCATGGAGAGATTTGAGCGCTTATCTCTTCATACAAAATTTAGGCGCAAACGCATATGCGCGTAATAAAAGCACGACCGCATTTCGCCCACTTGCGTGGATTTTTCTTCAAAAATATAATTTCTGATACATGTTGCTTTTAATTACCAGCATTTATCTTAGCTGTCAAAAATTAAATGTCACGCAGCGCGCCACAAAAGTTTTATTAGACATCGCCTTAACCGTCTCCAATGTGATCGATTAATGGTGCCAAACCTTAAACAGCTTAAACGACGCCTCATTTCGTGTTTTTGCAAATATCTCAAGTAAAGTATTACTCATTTTGAAAAATATTTTCTCCAAATACCGGAGAAATAGAACTCATTCATAGGATTTTTTTTCTCGAAACTGAGCAATTTTTAGTATTTTTGAGTAAAATATTAGTCATTTTAAAGAAAAAAATTCTAAAAATTCAATACAAATATTTTCATATTATAAGAAAGCCTCTTCTCTTTCTTAGGATAATCCCTATTCCTTTTGAAGAAATGCTTTTCAATAAAACAAATACTTTTTTCCTATTTTTAACTAATTTATTATTAATTTTAAAGAAAATACTTTCATAAATTCTATACAGTTATTTCCTTAATTTATTAACACATTTTTTCTTTCCTTAGATAATTTTCCTAAAAACCGTAGAAAAAAAATATCATTTTTAAGAAAATTACTTACCTTGATTGAGGAGAACTTTTCAATGGCGCAAAATCATACCTGTTTTTTCTCAGTTTGATAGCTCTTTTCCTCAGTTTTAGGAAATTTTTTTTTGAGTGTACAAGTGGTGACTTGAAAATTTATATACTCAACGAGCTGGACCCGTGCGCATCTTGCGCAACAAATATAAAAGTCTCATATCAAATATCAACAGAAATCAGCTTTTCTATCTATCAAACATCTATAAACTTTCATGCGCTTGCGCTGCCATCTGGCAAATGTTAGCAACTGCCGGTAATGCAGTGTGAGTTCTAATCAAATATTCATAATAATGCCATAATGCAAATAGATTTCTTTGTGGGCTCACAATCGTTTATTTTCAACAAATTATTTTAATAAAATATATGTATCTAAACAAAAGCTAATAATGCCCAAACCTCGCTAATAGCACGAATCCCTATCTTTACAACCAAAACTTTATTTATAGATTTGAAAGATTAAGAGCGAAAAGGGACCTGTACATACAAGCAACACTTAGAAATAATATATAAGATAGTACGGAAGAACCTTCAGAGAACAAGTTTGGAGCTAAAAGGGTAGTACTTAGTACTTGAGTAAACTTCAAAGCAGAACCTGTATTTTGTCACTGTCGGTATTTCACACAGGGTACGTACTACACCACAGATTTGAGAAAGAGCTCGTACAAAATCTAATTAAATTATTATTAAAAAGTTTGTTTAAAGCTTGCGTGTATTGTTATTACATATTTTTTCATTAAAAACTATCGCACAACTGTCTTACACTGAAAAAATAAGTAGGAAACGTTTCTGTTATCATATTGTACAATAGTTTATAGTCTACAAAATAAATGCAGACAATCACTTAAACTAGTTAGATTACACTTTTATTAGGTTAATTTCAACGAGCACACAAACTTTGTGGTTTATATCGCACAAAACCGACACATACACACACTCACAAATTTATAATAATGCAGCAAAAATTGTGTAAGTTAGCAGAAGGAATAAGGAACAAATGCTTATATTTTTGATAAATTTTATAACAAAATTATTATAAAACAGATAGAGCCTTATCACGCTCCAATATCCTCATAGGAACGGTTGGCGGTAAAGACGGGATTTATGTGCAGAGTAGATAAAAGCAAAACGTATCAACACATTCGCAAAAGCGCGGAAAAACATTTTAATAAAAACTGGACTCATTGTTTTTTTTCATTAAAACTGAGAGGCACCGATACTCTCATATTTTTTCCATAAGAAGAAGGTACACCAAATAATTGAAATTAAGAAAGACACCTCATGACATTCACTAAAGAAGAGGATGTGTATGCATATCAACTAGTAGTAGGATGATTTTCGAATAATAAATAAACATTTTTCAAATAAACGAGCAACACTATTCTTTTAAAATAATTCCAAGAAAAGCACAATATTCGAATGCTATATTTATTTGAATACCGCGATTCGTATAATAATTTGCAACAAAATAACTACTTACCTATTAGTATTACTCATTATTCGAATAGTTACATAATGTATTCGAATAGCATGGTAAGGTATTCGAATAAAAAGGTGCTAGAATACTATTGTCCGAATAAATGAATAAAATTTCGAAAGAATAATTTTCGAATAACAAATTCCTGTTGAACAATAGTGTTTATCATCCAAATAATTTTTTTTTGGAATGGTCCCATCCTCAATATCAAATATAATGGAGCTAAGAGCCACTTTTGCCACGCGTAAGGGATTGACGCATCTTGATCAAATTTTGAAAGTGCTGCAACTGTATCGGAAATTCCTGGATCATATTGGGATAATTTCGGGATTGCTTCGCGAACATTTCGGGACAACTTGAGGAACACTTCGGCATTATTTCAGGGATCTTTCCGGAACTGAGTTTTTCGATGCAATTTTGGGGCTATTTCAAGGTTACTTCTGAACTATTTTCAAAATAATTTTAGGACTTTTTTAAGACCATTTTCAGGACCACCTCAGATTATTTTGCACCGCGATACTTGAGACAGCTTTAGAATCATTTCGAAACTATATCGCAACCAATTTGTAAGAGGGTCACATACGTATTTTTAGGCTTCATTTTGATACAATTTTTGAATTTTTCGCGATTATTTCATGACCAATTTCGAACAATTTTAGGATAATTACGGAATCCTGTAAAAGGGGAAATAGTTTTGAAATGATTCCAAAAAAACACCGAAATGTACCCCCGAAATGATGCCAAAACTTGCTCCAAAATTATACCGAAACAATCTTCAAATCATTCTTAAGTTCTCCCGGAATAATACATCAACCAACCCCGAGGTGATCCTGTAATAGACCTTAAATTGTTTCGAAATCACGCAAGAAATCGGTTCAAATAAAATTCGAAATTCCGTATAATCGCAAAATAGTTCCGAAAATATTTCCAAGGTTATCCTGAAATGGTTCTGTAACTCCATTACATTTAAAAGGAAAAACGGTAAGTCCCGTTTTAAGTGAACTCTTTTTTCTACCACATTTTTATGGATGTGCTTCTAAGTTTTTTTTGATTCACAATAAATATAAATTCCCTTTTTAATGCCGAAAGTTCGTATAAGAAGCATATTTTTTGGTGGGAAGGCTTTCCCTAAAGGCAATCTAAAATTAAAACATTTCGAAAACCAACACATGGATCTATATTAGGGTGGTCATTATAAATAAAATAACAGATTAGAGACAGTTAAGGGGTGTCGCACGGAAGTCAAACTTAAGATTTCTCTATATACTTAGACTCAAAAAGTTTAAATTTAATTTCTTGTTTTCTAATACCAAAAATGTATATACTATTGTTGGTGATATCTAATACAAAAAATTCTCATGTGATAGTTTTTTTTGGTTCAACGCCTCGAAGCGGCTTAACCGATTTTCATTGAAATTTGAAAATTTGTGAGCAGATCGAGTAGGTCTGAGAATCAGCCACCATTTATTTTTTATAACTCTAAATAGTCCAGTCCCTAGGACTGGAACTGAGACTGGAAGTGGTAGTAGGGGATGGAGAAGAATAATAAAACAAGAGGAAGTAAAAAGGGGGAAGGGGGAAAGAGACTGAGAAAGATATAGAGTTGAACGAAGATATTTATATAGATATAGGTGGAGTGGGGAAGGGAGAAGGAGATAGAGCAGGAAATAAGTAAGAGAAAGACGGAGAAAAAAAAGAGACGCAGAGAAATAAAAAGCAGAAGGGGGGAGGGAGTAAAAGTACAAAGAAAAGGGGAGGGAGAGTAAGAGGTAAACACTTTTATAAACTGCATAAACTGCAGATAGACCAATTTAGGGCAGAGCAACGTCTGCCCGATCTGCTATTCACATATAAATGTTGGTGCGATTGGAAATGGTAAAGGCTATGTAGGCTAAATAAAATAAAACGAGCCGGAACCGTGCGCATCTCGCGCAGCGAACATAAAAGTCTCTTATTAAATATCAAGAGAAATCAGCTGTTCTATCAATCGATTAAAACTTACAGCTTGCGCTGCCATCTGGCGTATGGTAGCAACTGCCGGTAATGCAGTGCAAATATTTACAATAGTGCCATATTACAAACAGATTTCTCACAACCGTTTATGTTTAACAAATTATTTTAATAAAATATAGCTAAACAAAACCACTACGACCAAAATTGCCCAAAGCGCGCTAATAGCCCGAATCCCCATCTTTACAACCAAAACTATATTTATAGATTTGGATTCCAAATAAGAGCGAAAAAGGGACCCGTACATAAAAACAGCAATTAGAAAAAATATATGTACATATGTGATATGGGCTTGACAAGACTGGAAAAATCGAAAACTTCATTTGTAAGGACCACCCTAATGTACATATAATTTAGACTTGTATTTAGTTAAACTTGTTACACCAACTCTTTTATTCAACGATGGCATTGTCGGCACGAAATCAATTTCTTCGCCTCGTTGGGGCGTTTAAGTACTTTATGGCTATTAAAGAATATAAAACTGAAAGATAACACAATTTAACGATGACGCCGACGTTGACGACCATTAACAATCGCAGCAACTAACAACAACATGGACATGCTGTTATTTATTTCTTGGTTATGTATATGGGTTTGTGTAGCTATGTAAGTATGCATCTGTGCCATGAAATAGTTCAAGAACCCTCAAAGTTGTTTAAGCTTCCGCTCGATTGTGCTATATTCTGGGTTTTGGTTTCTGCAACTTTCTTGAGTGATGGAAATAGTGTCAGCCGTGTCGTGCAGCACACTTTGGTTTTGAATTTGTGGCACTATTTTTATTTTTGTGTGAAATTGGCACAAATGCGATTAATTTTTTTTGTGAACGATTGCTTATACAGCTGTTATGCTTATGTTTGTGCGTTAGTTTTTGTGTGCCGGGCAAGTCCTAATTCAGGCAGCCGCTCCGAGACTGCAAATTCAATTTAGATTTCACGCTTAAGCTTAAAATCCATTTGTGTAAGAAGTAGAAAGTTCGTGCAAAAGAGTGGATCAAGACAAATTGAATTTGTTACTAAATATTGGTGGCAACAAATCTGAAACTTTATTAAACGATCTTTCAGCAGTCCTCGACTGTCAGTAGTTTCAATAGTACTCGCAACCTTAAAGGCTTTCTACACACGAGATATGCATTCGGCATTTTAGGGTTCAGTTTTGATGGGTACGTGTTTATATAAAGCACGCATTTGAATCAGGTTGCTCCTTCTAGAGCTTAAGCCCCGACTACAGCGTTTCCTCCCCCATCGGGTTGGGGGCCTAGAATATACCCTCTGCAAGTGTGCCCGTCGTAAGAGCCAACTAAAATACCGAAATGACTCAAAGGTTGTTTCAAGGGGTTTCCAGCACAATTTATAGCTTGTCAATCTCACAGCAATAAAAAAATTTAGCAAACCTCATTGACTAGTTTGTATTGTCAAAAGGAGCGTGATGAGAACGTCACTTGCTGATGCACCTAGTGCTTTAGTGGGAGTACCTCCCTTATCTTTTCTTATAGGGAAAGATGCAACGCTTTCTGCACTAGGATTTCAAAATAGGAATATCAATATCGATTATACTTCCCAAAATCTTTGGAAAGTTCCCTTATCGCAACAAAAACAACACCAGCAATGCGAATTGGGAAGAAAGCTCGGCCTAGATATCCTTGCAGCTATATTTCGCCTTGTATTTACATGTTTTATTTAATCCCTTGAGACGACTTTTAATGGCTCTTAACCTAGATGTTTTTCTTTCCATTCACTTTTTGGTAAAAAGTAAAAGAAGCAGGATATAGTTGATTGGTTTAGGAGGTCAGGTGGAAGTCCCCTTGCACTAAATCCACCTTGTTGAGCATATATACTTGAGAAGCTCCTTTTGTCTTAGATCATAGAGAGGCAGGAGGGGCATGATCTAATCGCCCATATGACCGCTACACAGACAGATCCTTAAAATTCCTCTAGAATCTTATTTATGTAGTTTACCTCAACCATCGCCTACTAGAGTAGTGTTTCGTATACAAGAATCGGCCGTATAATCACTCCATACATTCATGCCATAATTTGTATCTTCAAACCACAATTTTTGCTTAAAAATTATTTTGCAAGCATACCTGTTTCCGTGAGCTAGATTGGCTCTATGCTCTATGATCATACAATCATCAATGCGCACCGCGTGGTTATATGACTGCAAGTTTAAATGTCTATTTTCATGTTCGGGATCCACAGCGGAGGCTGAGATCTTTTTGGAATTTCGCCGGCTGAATTTTTAATCGATCGCATCGTATCGTCAAAGCTAGCACGCACGTTTTCCAAGTCGAAGGAGGCAAGATTCTCCGGATAGGACATCTTTATGTTGACGATGAACCTTGCCACAACCTTCCTTTGCATCTACCAAACTTGTGCTGCTGTTTGTGGCCGCATCAACGCTTCCGTCTTAGTTTGCTCCTCTTAAAGGTGCGCGTTAGACACTTCCACAATCCGTTTTCTTATACCGCCAAAACATCTCTTTGGATGGACGGTACTTTTTCTCTGTTCCGTCCTATCCTAACTCTTACAGACAGATTATGCTAATATCGCCCTCTTCGTTGTTATGCTTTATATCGCACTTTATGGCATTCGCAAGGTGTTGATTACGCAAAGAATACTGTGACCCACAAAACTGGTTCCGCCAGCTTTTACACCTCTCTTCCTATTGGAGGTTAAAATTCCTTACCCAGACAGCCCCTATCTTTTTGCCACCGTCCTTTTCTTGATTCAGTTTGTGCTGTTTATTTCTTGCCCTCTGCTCTTCTGCCTGTCGTTGGTTTTCGTTCTGTATAGTTAATTTTGTATTAGTTGTATATTTTTCATAATTCTTTAATCTATTTCCTTGTACCGCGTGTAAGCTCGGAAATAATTTGTCGCTTCTAACCTCCCTACTTTAGTTCGTCTCACCTTCTACACAACAAGGTAGGCAGCAATAAAGGCGCTAGTGGGTCGGCTTAGATAAAACTTTCACTTTCCCATAACTTGCTGCTATAGTATGAACGTATATATTATGGTCGTCTCATATTACTGGAATAAATTGTGATGAATAAAAGGAGATATAAAGAAAACTTTCCTCTGCATACTTAGTTGTATACTAAACTTGGTAAGCATAAAAACAAACTACTTAATTGAAAGCTGTCAGTTTTACTTATAATTTCAGAAAGAAAAGAGCTCAAGTAGCCGCAATATTTTGATGCATTGCTTGTTAAAATTATGTGAGCACACTCTGTTGACGAATCTTATATATTATATATGGAATCCGAATCTTTAAATAAAGTTTTGGTTGTAAAGATGTAGATGCTATTAGCGAGCTTTGGGCATTATTGGCCGTAGTGCTTTTGTTTAGCTATATTTTACTAAAATAATTTGTTAAAAATAAACGATTGTGAGCACACATAGAAATCTATTTTTACTATTGTGAATATTTGATTAGAACTAACCCTGCATTACCGGTAGTTGCTAACATTCGCCAGATGGCAGCGCAAGCGCATGTAAGTTTATATTGATAGATGATTGATTAATAGAACAGCTGATTTCTGCTGATATTTGATATGAGACTTTGTATTTTGTTGCACGATATGCGCACGAGTCCGGCTAGTAGTGCATATTCAGTTTGTAATAAAATTATAAAAAAAAATTTAAGGTAAACGGTTTTATTGAAAACAATATTTACATGAAAGTAATAATAATATTAAAAGCTAGAAAATAATTAGTTAGGTCCTAGGTACTAATCATCACACTCCTCATCAATCTAGGGCGTTGATCAGACTGTAAGGTTCCATTTCGGAACCTCCGGAAAAGTTGTACTTACGTACACACCCACTGCACACTCCAAACCAAAACCAAAAACACGAACTTTTAGTTTTAAGTTATCTTTCTTTATTTAAGTTAGTTTTGTAGGTTTATAAATAGTTTTATTATAATTTACTTTTACCTATTTTAGTTTTAGTTTTTGTTTGTGCAAATAAATTAATTTACGTTAGTCACACTTGAAGCCGGAAAATTATTGTGTCAGTGTCTCGTTTCTATTCAGTGACGTGGGCCACAATTGTACTTGATATGCGCGTTGCCACCTGTACGCGCCTGTCAAATACCACTAAAGGCCCAACCACATAGAATACCTTATTATATTTTGGCGTAAGACTTATGTTCCTTATAAGACAATTAAATAAAAGCGTTGGACCCGTCAAATTTCTATTGATAGTCATAGGTAGGACCAACTGAACCTTAATCAGGTTATGCTGCGCCTCACATTTTTAGAAATTTCACGCGCCCAACGCTTTTATTTAATTGTCTGATGAACGCCCTAGATTGATGAGGAGTGTGATGACTAGTACCTAGGACCTACCTAATTATTTTATATCTATTAATATTATTACTAGTTAATGTAAGTATTGTTTTCAATAAAACCGTTTAACATAAAAATTTGTTTTAATTATTTTATTTTCTATCTTTTAGAATTCTTATTACTTAATGTAATTATTTCTTTCAATAAAACCGTTTAAATTAAAAACTTTTTTTTATTTATTTTATTATACTGAAATTTCACTAGCAAAATTTGAACTTATGTGATCCAAAGTATTTTGATGTCACTTCTACCGAACTATATATAATATTTGTTCAAAGAGCCAAATCGGACAGACAAGTACGAGTTTTTTGAATATTTCAATTTTTGCGACACCTAGCGTGAATTTTTTTTACTAAAGCGGTTTCTATTTCTGTATGTCAAATATGATTTCCAAATATGAGGCAAATCGGACCACAAATACGATTATTCTGAATATCTCGATCCTTGCGCCACCTAGAGGCGATTTTTTTCATAGGTCGCTTTCCATTCATGTATGTATTATGTGTTCCAAATATGAGCCAAATCGGACCGCAAATACGATTTTTGTGAATATCTCTATGCTTGCGCCACCTAGCGACGATTTTTTCGTATTATTGCATTGTAATCGGGTTCTCAACTATATTCCAAGTTTTGAGCTTGTAGCTTATAGGGAAGTAACTTAAAATTTAATTTTATATTTTAATTTTATATAATAATTACAAAATTCGTTCACAACGGCCGGCCATGCGTGCAGCCTGTCAAGTCAACCTAAATAAAACCGTTTAAAAATCAGCGAATTCATATGGAATTTTGACATCGTGGCTGCAAATTCGAATATGCTATATTTCATAATACCTTTCAACAACGCCCTTTATCCGCATTTCTTTTGAAAATACCCTATCTCAGAACTTAGTGGAACAACGCTCCGTCTCAGATTTTTTTTCATAAATGCTCTATCTCACCTCAAATAGTATTGAACTTATCCCAGATGGATCGGTTTTGAAACAAATTCTGAAATTTTTATAAAAAAAATTTTAACAAAATTACATTAAATGAACAAAAGTAAAATAAATTAAAATAAAATTAAATAAAATAAAATAATTTAAATTAAAATAAAATAAAATAAAATAAAATAGAATAAAATAAAATAAAGTGAGATAAGATCAATTAAAATAGAATAGATGCAATAATATAAAAAAAATAAAAAAAAATAAATAAAATAAAATAAAGTAAAATAAAATTAAATAAAATAAAATAAAATAAAACAAAATAAAATAAAATAAAATAAACTAAATAAAATAAAATAAAATAAATAAATTCAATTGAACAAGATAAAATTAATAAAAATAATATAACTAAAATCAAAATGAAATAAAATAAATGAATAAATAAAATAAAATAAAATAAAACAAAATAAAATAAGTAAAATAATTTAAATTGAAATAAAATAAAATAAGGTGAGATGAAATCAATAAAATAGATTAAATAATATAAAAAAAGATTACAAAAAAATAAAATAAAGTAAAACAAAATGAAATAAAATAAAATGAAATAAAACAAAATAAAATAAAATAAAATAAAATAAAATGAAACAAAATAAAATAAAATAAATAAAATAATTTAAATTAAAAATAAAATAAAGTGAGATAAAATCAATTAAAATAAAATAGATTAAATAATATAAAAAAAACAATAATAAAAAAAATAAAATAAAGTAAATTAAAATGAAATAAAATAAAATAAAATAAAATAAAAAAAAATAAAATAAAATAAAATAAAATAAAATAAAACAAAATAAAATAAAATGAAATAAAAGAAAATAAAATAAAACTAAATAAAATAAAATAAATTAAATAAATTTAATTGAACAAAATAAAATTAATAAAAATAATATAACTAAAATCAAAATGAAATAAAATAAAATAATATAAATTAAAATAAAATAAAATAAAAGAAAATAAAATAAATGTATATATGTAATGCAAGCTCCTATTGAAAATGATAATTGTAGACGATGCCAAAGACATCCCGAAACAATTCACCACATAACCGGTGCATGTGTTACATTGGCGGCTACCGAATATTTAAGAAGGCATAACCAAGTAGCAAAGATCGTACATCAAACACTAGCTCTGCGTTATGATCTAATTATAGCGGAATACCCATACTACACATATACCCCAGAGGCATCGCTAGAAAACAGCGCCTTCAAATTGTATTGGGAAGGGTCTATTCTAACAGATCGTACCATGCCACATAAACGACCTGATATAACGATCTTAAATAAGTAGGAGAATCAGGCTTACGTAATAGACATAGGTGTTCCAAATACACACAATCTACAGTAGTGCTATGCGGAGAAGCTCAGAAAATATCAAAGTCTGGCACACGAAATTAAGGAGATGTGGAAGCTGCACAGAGTCGACATAATACCCATAATATCCAAATCATCAACTGGAGTTATCCCAAAATCACTAAACTGTAGCCTTGATAAACTTCAACTCACCGAAAAGCGACGAGCGATACACAAGGCTGTTATTTTATCGACAAGCTCTATAGTTAGGAAATTCTTAAGCATACACTAATCTACGATGATTTATACATATAAATTTAAAAACCTGACACATATGTAGTTATTTATAGAAAATCTTAAAACCACTGTATAACCAAATCAATGTAACTAGTTAATAGAATTAAATAGCACTAAGTATCTTGTTCTTTATATCCGATATTTAATGTAAACCCTCAAAGGAGAAAATTTTAAATAAGTAATAAAATAAAATAAATGGAAAATGAAAACAATCCATGGCAGACACCCCCATTCATTAATCCAACCAGGAATCGATCCCGTTGCTTCAAACCTATGGCTGAAGAATTCAGGAATCTTTATGGAAACTGAGGGCCGCGTGATAGCAATGCAGGACCAAGTCATCGCCACAAAAAATTACTTAAAGTACATTGTACGCGCTGAAATAGACAGTGACAAATGCCGGAAGTGCCAACAGCAGTCGGCAACAATACAGCACATAACAGGAGCTTGCGTTATGCTCGCAGCAACATACTATTTAGCACGACATAACAAGGTAGCAAAAATCGTTCACCAGAGCTTGGCAATCCGTACGAATATGATTACAGAAGAGGTTCCGTATTATAAATATACTCCCTCAGCAGTGCTAGAAAGTAGCGAATATAAACTATACTGGGACCGCACTATACTTACAGGCATAGTTCTGCCATAACAGGCCGGATATAGTCTTATTAAAGAACAAAAAAAGAGCGCGTATTTAATTGATATAGGGGTTCCCAATACGCACAACTTGAAAGACGTGCACACAGAAAAGAAAAGAAAGTACACAGGAATTGCTCAGGAAATGAAGCTGTTATGGCACCTTGATAAAGTAAGCATAGAGCCAGAAATCATTTCATCAACAGGCGTGGTACCCAAAACCCTTATGACGACCCTGGAGAAATTAAAATTAGAAGATAAGCTTCCACCTATTAAAAATACAGTAATTCTATCAACAACATCCATTGTTCGTTCGTTTTTAGAAATTGACATGTAATTTACAGATTATTATGAATTTACCTATGTATGTATATTTGTATAAAAAGCTTTATATGTATGTCTTGTTGTATACAACCGATGTATAATGTATAGCCCAAAGTGGAGCTCAAGGAAGAAATCAAATAAATAAAATAAAATAAAATAAAACAAAATAAAGTAAAATTAAAGAAGATAAATTAAAGTAAGATAGAATTAATAAAAATAATAATTTAATTAAACAAGATAAAATTAATAAAAACAAGTAAGGAAGGCTAAGTTCGGGTGTAACCGAACATTACATACTCAGCTGAGAGCTTTGGAGACAAAATAAGGGAAAGTCACCATGTAGGAAAATGAACCTAGGTTAACCCTGGAATGTGTTTGTATGACATTGGTATCAAATGGAAGGTATTAAAGAGTATTTTAAAAGGGAGTGGCCATAGTTCTATAGGTGGACGCCATTTCGGGATATATCCATAAAGGTGGAACAGGGGTGTCTCTAGAATGTGTTTGTAAGATATGGGTATCAAATTAAAGGTATTAATGAGGGTTTTAAAAGGGAGTGGCCCTTAGTTGTACATTTGAAGGCTCGCGATAACGACCAAATATGGACCAGGGTGACCCAGAACATCATCTGTCGGGCACCGCTAATTTATTTATATATATAATACCACGAACAGTTATCCTTCCAAGATTCCAAGGGCTTTTGATTTCGCCCTGCAAAACTTTTTCATTTTCTTCTACTTATATGGTAGGTGTCACACCCATTTTACAAAGTTTTTTCTAAAGTTATATTTTGCGTCAATAAACCAATCGAATTACAATGCTTCATCCCTTTTTTCATATTTGGTATAGATCTATGGCATTTTTTTCATTTTTCGTAATTTTCGATATCGAAAAAGTGGGCGTGGTCATAGTCGGATTTCGACCATTTTTGATATCAATACAAAGTGAGTTCAGATAAGTACGTGAACTGAGTTTAATAAATATATATCATTTTTGTTCAAGTTAACGGCGGAGGGGAGATACAGACGGTCGACTGTGTATAAACACTGGGCGTGGCTTCAACTGATTTCGCCCTTTTTCACAGAATACAGTTACCGTCCTAGAATCTAAGCCCCTACCAAATTTCACAAGGATTGGTAAATTTTTGTTCGACTTATGGCATTGAAAGTATCTTAGACAAATTAAATGAAAAAGGGCGGAGACACGCCCATTTTGAAATTTTCTTTTATTTTTATATTTTGTTGCATCATATAATTACTGGAGTTGAATGTTGACATAATTTACTTATATATTGTAAAGATAATCAATTTTTTGTTAAATTTGACTTTTTTTAAAAAGTGGGCGTGTTCTTCATCATTTTTATTTAGCACATATACAGTAATAGTAGTAACGTTCCTGCCAAACTTTCATCATGTTATCTTCAACGACTGCCAAATTCCGGCTTGCAAAACTTTCAAATTACCTTCTATCAAAAGTGGGCGGTGCTACGCCCACTGTCCAAAACTTTACTAATTTTCTATTCTACGTCATAAAGTCAACCCAGCTACCAAGTTTCATCGCTTTGTCCGTCTTTGATAATGAATTATCGCACTTTTTGGATTTTTCGAATTTTCGATATCCAAAAAGTGGGCGTGGTTTATTGTCCGACTTCGTTCATTTTAAATACCGATCTGACCCGGATCATTTTTTATATATAGAAGTCTATATCTATCTCGATTAGTTTATGCCGTTACGGATTGCTGTTATGCGAACAAAGTTAATATACTCTGTGAGCTCTGCTCAGCTGAGTATAATAATATAACTAACATCAAAATGAAATAAAATAAAATAAAATAAAATAAAATATAATAAAACAAATTAAAATGAAATTAAACAACATAAAAAAAGTAAGATAAAATTAATAAAAATAATATAAACATAATCAAAAAAAAAGAGAAATAAAATAAAATAAAGTTTTTGGAGATTGGTGGTTTTGGAACCGTGAAATTTTAATATTACACTCCTTGGTATATCCACAAGTGCTTTTTTCAACTCGGTAGCAAAAGGATGACAGCTAATATCTTCAAGTATTGTTCAGAAATCAACAAAAAGTTGAGTACTTTTTCTCATAATGTTTTTGTTTTTTATGAGTTTTATTTTAATTTCTACAAGTTTTCTTTTACAAGTTGCATATAAAATAAATACAAAAAAACAAATATCCAACTATTCGTGAGCCATAAATAGTTGTCACCAATACACGCACATTCTTACATACAATACATATGACATGAAAATAGTTGATAAAACCACATGAACGTACCTTTGTGGTTATTGCTTTGTCACTTTTGTTTATTTACTTGCTAACAATGCAGCGAGTTTTATGGACTTTCGCTACTACATAGCTAAGAGGGGAAAGCATAAGTCAGTTTCTTGTGTACTCGTAAATGCGGTGTTGCTTGCCCTTTGAATAGTACATTTTCATACAATATTTTGTTCATAAAGATCATAGAAGTATTCATTTAGTTTCTAACAACAGTTTGTTATTAACCCCACAAGGGATCGGTTTCATAGTGGAGCTTAAACTGCAGTTAAATTTGGCAAAAGTTTACCCCAACACTTTTTAATGCTAAAGTCGATTTTTTCGCACGAGCTTTACTGGAGCTTGTGACAAACAGGTGTTAGAAAATTAAAAAGGGCATTCGAAACTAAAATGACTACAACTGCGGATAGCGGGAATAGACGGCCGATAATAGAGGGCTCAAACATTCTAAAATAAAATCGCGATATCAATCGAAACTAATGAAATGCTTACCATTCGTGTTTAATTAGAAGGTACTTAGGCGGAGTTTATGGAATCTCATATCTAACTACGAAAAAAAACGTTATGTAAGAGGCGGGCTTGGTAAAATGCTGAGCCCAGATTGAAGTAGAGGTTACATAATCAGACCATTACAGTTGGTAATTCAGCAACTTTTCAAGACAATGAGAGGTAAAGAGCTAAGCCAAGAGCTGATATATAGCGACTTGCATCAGGTATTCACTTTTATAGCGAGCAGAATCAATGTCGACAACATTTGAGCGGAAATAGTAGAGTTTTTGGGAAGCCATTGAAAGTTACAGTATTTGAGATGGGGTGAAGAAGATGTAATCAAAAAAGGGGTACCTACGACTGCTCTGTAGCATAACATGCGAACAATTTACGTGGTATTTAGAGACAAATCAAAACAGGGAAGGAAAGGAAATGAGAGACGAGGGGAGAAGAGAGAAAAGATTAGAAATGAAATCCGAAGTCAGAAGGGACGGCGGCTGTCAATCTGTTATCGTCGGGTTTTGGGCGTGTTATCCATAACTTATCGACGAACTATCAATTTGCTGTACAAAGGCGTCTTATCGACGAGGTAAACATGAGCTATCGATTTGCTATCTATTTTGTGTTATAAAATTTCCTATCGATAACGAGGATGCGCAAAGAGTTACCGACATCTCTCCACCGATTTTCGGGATTTTTCGAAAAGATTTCGGGTATTGAGAAGCTATCGACTGTTTATCGATATGTTATCACAAATATTATGATTTGTTATCGACAAATTATCGATTTTTTAAGTTATCGATTTATTATCAGAATGTTATCAATTTCCTATCGGACTGTTACCATTCTGCTTACGCCGTTTTATCTATTGTTATCGAAGAATAATCGGTTTACTGAGAAACAGATACCGGCGAAACTTCAACATAAAATCGATGACATATTTGCAGCTCATCGATAATAAGCCTATAACAAACCAATAAAAAATCGATGACTGAGCGAGAAAAAGCTGTTGAAAATTTCGATAAATTGCCGATAGTAATTCGCTATCGATAATAAGTATATTATAAAACAATAACTTGTCGTTATCGGTATATACCGATAGAAGCCGATGATGCTTCTCTCAAACAGCTCTAATAATCGAAAATCATTTGTTTCTGGTAAAGTAAGATCGGTTGTAGTTTTAAACGAACACGTGTAGGCTTACACACCGATTTTCACGAGTACTTGATACTCACACCTTTTAGGCTTCATAGAAGGGTAAAGCAGCTCAATCTAGGGCTCTTAAACAGGGAAAAGAACTCTGATCGATTTTAAAATATCAATACATATAAGATCTTCGTTTCTAAAACCTTCTGCTTCAGAGGCTGCTACTTTTTTTTGCATTCATTATTTACTCTTATCTGCTGTTGATTATGTTAAAACTATTTCATTCATGTACACATTTACAAGTTTATTCACAGAAATTTTCCAGCCACCGCTTTTGATTAGCCGCCATTAAATCGAGTTTTCCAAAAAAAAAGATACTCTAGCTCGTTTTGTTCCTATCGTTAAAAAATGTACAGTTCCCTGATGATGGACAAGTTCGATATCAGTTTGTCTTATTCGAGTTTTATAAAAACTCATAAATAACACATTTATATTATTTATTTATTAATCTCATTTATACGATTCAAAATATTTGGAGAATCTTAGAGTGTACTTGGAAGCTTTAGACTCCGCTAATTAATAAAAAAAATTTAAGAAGCACACCATGAAGGAAAAGTTTGGCCGTAACCTCTTGGGTAGTAAATCGTGCCATAGATTTATTTATGACATGAGGGTTAGAAGCTCAGATAGATTAAGATATCAGTAAGAAAGAGTAGGATGCATTTACGTATCACAAAGTCAAGATCTATGATCCTCGTCTAGAACAGGAACATCATTACTTAGCCCGACTGCACATAAAAATTCCCGGTTAAATTACCTTGCTTAACTGTGGCTGATATTCAAGATTTTTTTTAAATTCGAATTTAGTTCGAAATGTAGACTGAAAATGCCATATGCAACAAACAGAAATCACTGAAATATTTTGCATACGCTCGTTAATATTTAACTATGTACGTATGTATAAGCAAACTGATTCATTTTTTATCCTGCACCAATTCAATTTGTGGCATGTAGATGGTACACACATTTCTATATTTTTTCAAAAATTCCCTTCCAAATATTACGTGATTGAATTTTTTATTTATTTTTTTTTGAAACAGGCGGGTCCACATCACCAAGGAAACGCTAAAATGTTTGGACGGTGATTATGAAGTGGAGGAGGGAAAAGGGTGCAGAACGTAATTCATATCTTAAGGATCATCAAATTGAAACATATCTGATAGTGCCAGGAGATATCTATCGACCGGTAAGTGATTTTTTTTAAGAAAAACATTTGTAGGTATCACATCAAATGGCTTAGCAAAATATACGTAGAAACCTATGCCAGGAAATTGCAAAATTTTAGAGAGCAAGCATTTCTACCAATAAAAATTTTTGTGAATTCCATTCACATTTACATACATAACAACATACATAAATATGCTCATTGGTATTTTATATGTGTTTGCTATTGAAAAAGTATTTATATCTGTGTGGGTGGTGCCATTGGACGTGGGACACGTGTTGCTTACGCATGACTGCTTTCATCCGTTCATATGTAAATACATACATACATACTTGAATATAAACTCACGTGTTCTTTTAGATACAATAAGTTTATGAAATTCTTGCCGCTGCAAATTTATTTATTGTATACATATATGCATTCACACACACACATACATACATAAGTCCATAAGTATGTACACTAATCTGGGTCGATTTGTATGGACGAAAGTTAACCTATATCGCGCCATCGATTTTTCGATAGGATTTGGGCTCAGGAAAAATGTTCCACTACAAAAAAATAATTTTCGAGCCTGCAAAAAAAAATCGATTTTTCGATCAAAATTCTTCTAAATCTCCATAAAAGAAATTTTTTTTTCAAAAAACTGCATTTACCAATTTTGCATTTGCCAATTGACACGAAAAAAAATACATAAAAAATTATTTGGAGCCTTGAAAATGAAAATATTCATAAAAAATCGAAAAAATCGTTGAAATTTTGCAGGCTCAAAAATTATTTTTTTCGGTATGCGTAGTGGAACTTTTTTTACTGAGCCCAAATCCTATCGAAAAATCGATGGCGCGATATCGGTTAATAAATCGACCCAGTCTAATGTACACATCCGTCTGATTATGCAAAATATCGGAAGGCAATGAAATAAAGAACTGCCTAAAGGCTAGTTACGGAATATGAAATAAATAAATACACTAACGCAATAAATATACACATACAGTTGTGAGGAAGAAAAAAGCAAAATAAATCAAAAAGTTTTCAGCATTGTTTGGGTTCTGCCTAGGCCATTGGTAATGCCATGGTTGGCCTAGGAGTCGAGGGGACTCTGACTGAACTCATTAACAACCTTATGTGGAAGAGAATTGTGGCAGCGTTGTGGGAATGTACCACAAAAGAGCGAGAGGCATGCAAAGGCTGCCACAGGGGGGTGTCTTATCTACGGTAATATGAGGTGTGGTAGGAAATGAGATTATGGTTGAGCTAGAAGGTAGAGTCTGCCGAGTGGTGCTTTTGGTTGATGACTTCGTAATCATTGTCAGAGGTAAATTTCTGAAAAAACGCAGCACTGGTACTCACTTGTATTTTCCTATAGGGTTAGCTATCTGAGGATTAAATTCGATAGGAAATCGTCCTGCAGAGCAAATGTGGAGGGTGGCACTACGAATGCTTCGGTTGCCTTGTAATGCAGCAGAAGGGCCATTAGTAAGAGGTGAGGACTCGCACCATGGGTAGCACACAGGCTTTATGAAATGGTAGTCCAGCCAATCTTACTCTATGGGGTTGTGGTCTTATGGGACATATTTAACACGGTGAGTATTACCAAAATGGAAGTGCCAGTACCAAGTAGGGTTCTGGTTGGTATCAGCGGCGCTCTTAGATCAACACCTGCCTTGACACTGAATGCCATGCTACACATACATGGATATTGTGGACAAGATGGCTGCGGCCCGGACATGGGCTATGGGCTTTCTCATTATGGGCATTTCAGCATTCTTACTAAATTTGACTTCATCCCTAGATAACACAGACTATTGTGTGCCAACAACTGCCCAGTATGCAAGCTGCAGAAAAGTCATATCATCGAGCAAGAGTGATAATGGGGCTATGGACTGGCTAAATGGTTCTCGGATGGGTTGAATTTGACCAGAAAGGTTGAATGAAGGGTTTTCTGTCAGGGGCTCTATGTAAACCGCAAGTTTAAGTTGCCTGGTTACTGCAGCGTCTTCCAAGCGGAGGTTGCAGAAATTAGGGGTGGTGCGAATGAGATATTGTCTAAAAGGCGTCCCTTAAAGAGCGCATGGTTACAACTTAACCGAACAAAGATGGCAAGATGGCTAATGGGTATGCAGAGTACCCATGCCAACCTGTGGTCTGCTCTTATATAGATGGGCCTCGAGTCAGCTAAGCAAACGCTTGGCGGGACACTACTTCTTGCAGGGTAGCGAGTTCGTTAAGGCCAAAAGTGTTTGGCATATGGTACGCGCTAATTATTGGGTTGACCTAGGCACATTTATCAATGGTGATTGGGGTATTTTGGGGGTCACTGTCCAATATGTGTCCATGCGGTATGCCTCAGTATACTGGAAAACTTTCCTGCTGCAGTTGTATGGCGGATGACGAGGTAGAATCATCGAGACACTTAATGCTTGACTATCTAAATTTTTCAAAACAGGCAAACATTTTACGGTCTCAGCTGACTAGTATATCCGAAGGACTTATCAAGGATCGAGATCGGCTTATTCAAAACTAGTTATATCGACCCCACGCAACGCTTATCTAAGTAGCTATAACTAACGTCACCGTTATATTTTGTTGTCTCACAACGGACTTTCATATTGTCCACTGCCTAACCTACTAACACTTTAATTTCAGCAAAAATTTTTGATATCTTCTCCAAATTTGTATTCGTATTGAAAATGATTTTTCGATATGGAAAATTTCGGAAAGTGGTAAAAATGCAATAACTCATTACCAAAGATTGATAAGCTGATTAAACTTGGCGAGTGGATTCATTTTGTGATACAAAGCCAATGTTAAATCAAAGATTTGGAAAATGGGAGTGGCACCGCCTATATTTAGTAGAATATAATATAAAAGTTTTGCAATCCGTAAACCAAAATACTTTGAAAATTCAGCAGAAGTATGATTCTTGCTCCCCGAGTAATGACCACGCCCTCTTAAAAAAAAAGGTTGTTTAAGTGCTAGTAAATTGCACAGCACTGTACACATGCATAGCATTATATTTATCTACAGATTTGTCGTACAAACTATTTCCATAACAATAATAAAATTTATAAATCTCTGCCTTTTTACTCGTTTTCAGCACAAAAAATCTCGCAATCGACTGCAGGTGAATGGCAACATTTCAAAGGAGCTGCGTATGATGGGGCATGCGAGCACACAGAAGAATACATCAAAGTGAGTTAATGCTAAAAGAAGTTGCAGCGCAATATTTTGTTTTATTTATTTAAACTTTATATTTGATTACTTTGCGTATTTTCGCGTAAATTTCTACAGTATTTAGTTTTTTATACCTTTCATGAAAATGAAATGGTATATTAATTTCGTCACGAAACCCAAAATTGTAAGACCTTAAAGGAAAATAGATGGACCCACCATTAAGTATACCGAAATAATCAGGATTAAGAGCTGAGTTGATTTAGCCATGTCCGTCTGTCCGTCTGTCTGTTTGTATGCAAACTAGTCCCTCAATTTTTGAGATATCTTGATAAAATTTGGTGAGCGGGTGTATTTGGGTGTCCGATTAGACATTTGTCGGAACCGACCGGATCGGACCACTATAGCATATATCCTCCATACAACCGATTTTTCAGAAAGAGAAGATTTTTGTCATATCTTACTCAATTTAACAGATTGAAGCTTCAAACTTCACCATATAATTTCGTATATTGCACATATTGTTGCCTGAAAAAATTGATGAGATCGGTCGTATATATAGTATATATCCCCCATAACCGATTGTTCAGATAAGAAACTTTTCGTAATTACTGCCCTATTTTAAGAGCTAGAGGCTTCAAATTTCAACGAATGTTTACGTGTATAGCATATATTGTTGTCTGAAAAAATCATAGAGATCGGTGGTATATATAGTATATACCCCATATAAACTGTCAGTTTTGCCCCTTTTTTACGGCTAGAAGCTTCAAAATTCATCAAATTTCATCAAATAGTTAAGTTTACGTCATATATTTTTGAAATACGTGATTCGTAGTCATAGTTTTTACACGCAGACCACAAAAAACGTGAAACTTTGCATCCTCACACAAAGTACCTACCTATTTTTTATTTTATATTTATCTTAAAAATCGTTTAGGTGTGTAGATCTGTTCACTATATATTTCTTATCTTATAGATCCGATTATTCGGACATTATGAACGGGATAAAATTATTGTTCAGCCCATTCATGAATGGCTGTGCCGAAGACAGTCCAGTTCTTACTTGTTTTTTGTTGTTTTAATAAAAAGTAAGTTGTTTCGAGGAAAACATAATTTTGCTGACGCCAAAAAAAACATAATATTTGCAGATTTGGATTTGGCGATAGTTCCGAATGTACCAAGGACCCGAGGATGAGGTGAATGAGTATTTAATGCGCGCCATAGACGCACGCAGCATCGATCATTTGCGTGCTGAACATTGTCAATCGGTGTTTTTGTGTTTCAAAGATCAAGCGCTGGAAAAGAAGGTAAATACGATTATTGAGTGAAAAAGTTGGATTTATTGATATTGGAGAAAAATTAAAAAGTTATACACGACGATGGTTACTATGACATGTTTCTAAGTTTCACTCCCTCAATAGCTAGTTTTTAGGGAGCTGTGTTTTGAACTCGAAATCTCCAATATTCATACTTCATACCCTACCCCCTGCGGGTAAGGATGTTAAAAATATGCCAGCGGTAGGTATACTGATCGTAAAAGGCGATCATAATACCATGGTAACAAACTGCCGTCATTTAATTAGTGAATCTTACTAATCAGGCTATCCAATCATGGAGTGGTGTTTACGGGCACGGGCATCGCTTGCTTTACCCTAGCATGGTTAATGCAAACTGTACTGCGGGGAGCATAACAAGCCAGTCATGACCTGATACAATGTAACTCATAATGCTTGTTTTCAGACCTTGTATCCTGCCTTGAGGACTCGGATGAATCGCGGAGACTATAGTTTCATGTTTTGTTTGGTGTTTTCCTTGAAACGATGAGTTCACTTTCGGAAAAGATGACACTAAAGCTTTGCCGCCACTTAAGCCCCCGAATCAGGCAATTAAGCTTTCTATACGGAGTGTTGCGGCCTTCTTCGTTGGAAAGTTGGCAAATAAAGTGTTCCCTTGCCCACAAGGTTATACTTCAAATATTCTTCTTCTGGTTGGTTCAGGCGGATCATATTCAAGAATTGTGACCCCGAAGTATGCCTGCTGAGTATAAAGTTGACTAAATGTTGGATGCAGATCCCGATGCCTATCGTTTGTGCATAACAATTGATAATTGTAGGAGTGAATTTCTGCTCTTTGAAATGTTTCAAGCTATGTTGGGCTGTGTTGTACGATGGCATCGGATCTTGAGTAAATATTATTAGTAGCTGTGTTTAAAGAAGATGTATCTTGTAGCTTATCCCTTTGGAAAGGGGCTGAGGGTTTGAACCGATGACGTGGAAGTATTTATTTTACAGCGGACAGACATTTTAATTCGATGTGCGGAAAAAGTTAAAGCGCATCTCTTAATTGTGATGCAGGTTATCCTGGTGCTCTAAAAAGGTTGTCTAATACATCTGGCAGTGTCCGAATGGTACGGAAACTCAAGTTAGAGTTGTCTCGCTATCGGATGCCTTTATCCTTAAAATGGTGAGACCTCGGATGGATTCCATATCATAACAAGATAATACCTTGTTGATTCTACATTCGATTAAAAGCTAATTTGGTACCAATGATTCGGCAATGAAGTGTTTAAGTTAGGAACATGAAGCCGATAGTTGGGCCACTGATCATGCAATTGGGTCCGTGTATTTTCGAGGCAAGAACGCTAGAAGCATATTTATTAATTCGTACTTCATACTGGTGTTACGGAAAATATGCCTGTATCCACTCAGTTATTCCTCGTTGCGCGCTTGTCTCTAAGTATTGCCTTTTTTGTTGCTATTCCTTTTACTAGTATATCAATATTATATATTTGTATTCAATATCGAGACAGCTCATATTGCTTTATAAAATTGTTTTGTTATTGTTAGTAGATTTATCTAATTTTTATTATTTTTTCTGATTACTAAAAAAATTCAGTATGGCTCGGAAACTGATCGCATGTTGGGTGTATATTTCTATTGCAGTTTTGTTGTACTCGTCGCTACAACAGTTATAAGACTCTCAATATTTAAACCGTAAGTAATAAAATAGCATTAATCCATACAAAAAAGATACATCTGAGTTTGCTCTGATTATAATGTCGTAGTCATGTACAAGTTCAAAAATGATTTGTGGACTTCTTGCTGAACCGTTTTTCGAATTTTTTCCTCAAAACAAGGTAGACATTTTTTCCACTCTTCAAAAATTTGTATTCTAAGTAGAGGGAAAAATGGCTGAGGCATAATATCAATCCCATTTTCCATATCCTATTTTTAGTTTAACATCATTTTAAAGGACGGTAGGAGCTCCCACGTTTCACACAAGGTCTTCAAACTTATTAGTCTCTCACAAAGGCTTCTGTAAATGTTAGCTGCTTGATTTATCTGTAAATAAGAGAAAGAATTTCTCGGTTGAACTGGCCGGTCCATGAGGACCGTAGTGCTATCAGAAGTTTGTTTTAACGACCAAACTGAAAACCCCTATCAAAAACCAGGACCTGTGTTATAAAATAACTCCGTCCTCTTGGCAAATACTAGAAGCTTCCTAGGATTTAAGCCACTTGCTGCTTATAGATTTGACAACTGTATCACTCTTATTAGCTGGAGTCTTAGCCTGGCAAGCGCAGGGCAAGAACACAGAACGTGCTCGATTGTTTCTCCTCCAGCCGGCACTTCCTGCATCTGCTATCACTGACCAAGCCTAGTTTAAAGGAATGTGACGCCAGAAGGCAGTGTTCAGTCAGAATACCCGTCATGAGTCTACAGTCCTCTCTTTTTAATGATAGAAGCAACTTTGTTAGTCTAAGGTTGTAAGACACTTTACAGCCCCGCGCTTGAACCCACGCCTTTCCTGCTGGTCGATCATGTGCACCTCTCGCCTTCTCTTAATTTCGCGCCCGGTCTAACTGGGACGTCTACGGAGCAAGCTTCAAGGTATGCGCCCTTTTTAGCTAGTTCATCCGCTTTTTCATTCCCATCTATTCCCATATGCCTGGGACCCAATATAGATGTATGCTACTCCCTGTCCCCGATTCCAGGGACTGCTTACACTCTAACACGCATTTAGATGCTGTGCTATGCTATTGCCTTAATTGCTGCTTGATTGTCAATATAAAAGTTAACACGATGCAGCTTGGGCTATTTTCTTCCAGGGTTTCTACTGCTTTGATTACAGTACAGCTTTGGCTACAGTAAGCCAGCAGCCTGTAGGATCTGTTTATTTCCGGATCAGCACAGTATACCGCAGACCCTACTCCTTCCACTACTTTGGAACCATCTTTGTACACATGTATCGCCTCGTCCGCCATTTGAGCACCCTTGCGCCAACCTTCCACCTCTATTGTGGCCTTAAGATCGCCCTCGAAGCGCAGATAGTACGGTTAGAAAACGTGAAATTTCACCGGAATATCCAAGCGATCATATTCCTTACTTAATTTGCGCTTAACCGGTTGAAAGATTAACAGTTTAAATAATTAAAGTCTCCAGACCCTTCCATAGGCGGGTTTCCGATTAGAATACTTTCTTGTCATTAAAATCATCTTCGGTACTAGCCTACGCCATTGCGTAAAGGTCCGTAAGTCTTTCGAGGAAACTTTCTCTCGAACACTTCCTGCGCCGCTTCATCTTTGGTTGTTATTGCTCATGCTTCTGCACCATATATCAGGAGGGGTACGATATGTAACTTATGTAGCATGATTTTTGTTTGCTGAGAGAGGACTTTACTTTTAAATTGCCTACCTGTCGCAAAGTAGCATTTATTAGCAAGAGTGATCCTTAGCTGAATTTCAGAGTTGATGTTATTGTTTGTGTTAATGCTGGTTCCCAAACAAACGAAGTCTTTTTGCTATTTCGAAATTATGGCGGCCAACAGTGGCGTGGTTGCCAAGGCGCAAATGCGTCGAGTTCTTGCACGGTGACATCAGGCAGATTGTTTTGTTCTCATTCACAATCAAACGCACATTTTCCGCGTCTTCTTCTATTCTCATTCCTATTCCTATTCATATACCAATTCCTTTTTCTATATCTATTCCTATTCCTGTTTTTTATTCGGTTTCCAATCCCTGTCCTTCTAATTCTCCCTTTTCCGCTCCCTCTCCTACTCATTCTTCCTTTCCCCCCCTTACTACGGGAAAAATTCTTGGCACTTGCTTTTTAATTGACATTTAGTCCGTATCACCATCATTACTTTCATCGGGATTATCAACATTAGTCTCATTCTTCTGGAATGTTTTCTCTTCTCCTGCATCTTCTTTCACTTTACCTATTATTTCCTCTCACCTTAGTTTTTTCTTTATTCTCCATCTTTCCACTTCCTATTCCCTTTTCATCATGTTATACCTTATCCCATATATCTTATCCCTTCATATCTAATTTAGCTTCCATAAACAACCTACTCTCTTTCACCCCTATTATGAATTTCATACGATAGACGATAAACGCTGCTAGCGTATCGTAAAAAATCAACTTTCATATTGCGATTTCCACACGCCCGATAGATGTACTATTGTGAATGACAGCAGAGTTTTGTTTACAATTTTTTGTGAACCTATACGAAACAGATAGCAAAACAAAACGTAAATACCAACAATTCAAATGTCTTGTACGTAAAAGTGGCAAAAGTTTTTAAAAGCTGCAACAATAAAATTTTTCTGCAACCTATATGACCTTTTATTTAAACTCAAATGAACAAATTGACGAAACTCGCAAAGAGGCCATAGAAAGAAGAAAATTGAGAGATGCTTCCAATCTTCTTCAAATGAACTCTACACGGTAAGTACTTGGCATATTAAAAGTAAAAAAAATGTTTAATATAGATTTCAGAGTATATCTTAACAGAGGTAGAAGGCAGTTTGCGCGCCCGTAAAATTAGGTCGTCCATCCCAAATATTTTGAAGGTTTGTGCCACTTTAAGGTTTCTTGCCCAGGGTGTTGGAACAGAGTGTCGGGAATGAGGCTTTAGTTTGATTCTTTTGGATTTTGAAATAATTTTATATTAACTTTTATTTAAATAGCTTGTATGGCTCCCTTGTCGTACAAAAATTTAGCAACGATAGGTAGCGTAGAAAATTAAGCAGCTGATATGATAGTTAGCGTACGGCAATACCGCGATAAACGATAAACGGCAAACGATCGGGTTTCACACGCTAGAATTTATTTCATAATACGGTATAACAGATTGCAAGCGTTTATCGTGTATCGTATGAGTTCATAATAGGGGTGTTTATCAACACTTCCGATTAGGTTTAAGTACACTCAGTGAATCTTTGCGCTCTTACTAACTCAGAGAGCAAAGTGAAATTGTCGCGTGACTATTATATAAACCATATATAAAAACCGTATATTAAGTAAATAACAAGTAAAACTTAATTTCCATTTAACTTATCGCTTTTTTTATCTCCTTTCTTCTCAATTTCCAGGAATTTATTAACACTCAGTACTTCATGGGCGACAATTGCGATTGTGTTGGTATTGCATTGCTTGTCGCCGCGCATTCGACCAAAGTGAAGGTAACAAATCCGTCATGGGGGTCAAGTGAAATTAAAAATCACTTTTATGCTTTTTTCATTAAATATTTATGTATTTGAGAGACAATGCTTGAATGTCGAATTTAATTTGTTTTTTGCGTTACATACAAGATGAGCGAAAAAAAAACAAATATTGTTATGTACCAATTGTTTTGAGTTCATTGTGATGCCTGTGAAAATTCAATTTTGTCTGTAATCCGATTTTATTCAATTTGACGACTTTTTTAAACTTGCTAAAACAAGTCAATATACATGCATTTACATATATTTGTACATACCATGCAAAAAATGCGATTAGCCTAGGAAGAATGCAGGATGAGCCGCAAAGGAGTATGCGACCACTGCCAGTTTTTACCTCTTTGTATGATTTGAAAAGTTCTCTTTTGTTTGAGCATGTCCTATCAAGAGGCTAATTGTACCCATTTATACCCATATGGAAACATATGGTTTCGGTTCATTAATATTCAAATAGGGTATCTGCATGTCCTGTCAAAATTCAAAATAAGTTTTGTATAAAAATGAATTACGTTGAGTTAGTAGTAGTACAGGGTGTTTGTTTTACTTAAAGATTCTTTAACAAAAACAAAATTAATGTAAGCAATAAAAATATTCTCCAAAAATGTAACCCTTACTCCAGCGTAGTCGTTAAGTCCTAGTAATTTAGGTTGGCATTTTTCTTATATAATTCGAATCAGTCACCTGTAATCCTTTTTTATTTTACTAATTTCGCCTTTTTTTTAATATTCCCTTAAATGGGCTACATGGATTTCAAACTGACTAATCCCAACTGTTCCCGAAAGGGATTAAAGGGGCTCAGTTATGCCCGAATGTGGGCAAAAGAGATCAATCCGAGACCACTATATTTAGAGCTTTATCGCCCGATTTTGCAGGGTATTCTTTCGCAAAGATTTTCGCATACAATCGCATGTGTGCATGTGTGTATATATGTACATATGTACATTTGCCAATGTATGCACGCGCATAACAAATAACTCTCTCAGCTACAATCTGTTCAAAGTGCTTGTTTTTGGTATTTTGAGTGCTTTTTGTGTTTTTTTTCAGCTACGATTGGCATCAAAAGACTCTCGATACGAATTCATAGCAATCGAGTATTAGCACAATGCTTTGCCTTTTTAACCATTACGCTGATTGCCTTGACACCATCCTAACAATGGTAAGTGCATGAATATTGAATTTTATTTAGATGAAAGTGTCTTTCTGCTATGCAGGTGTCTTCTATGAAGGTGTCTCAGTTTCCGTTGAAATACGTTAAAAGCATTGTTTTGTTTTTATCTAATTTTTTCTGTGGACTTATCAAAAGCTAGCTTTTACACGTAATTCACGCAATTCATCAACATTGTTATGAACTCAAATCATTCCTTTCTACGCAGCTACACTGAAAGAAATGGTGCTAGTAAAATCAACAAATCGGTTTCTGTTGTTCTTGACTTAACGGAGATTCGGCGAAATTGATAGAATTATGGTTAATTCCACCGAGTTCTTTGTCAAGCGAACAAATTTGTTTAGTCATTTCAACAGAAGCGAAATTGTCGCTCTTAAGTTAACAAAATTTTTTAAAATTGACAGATTCCTAATCGATCTAACTGATTTTTCTGTTAACACAACACATCTTACAGGTCATTTCAACGGCGATCAACTGTCAATACATGAGCAAATTTCAAAGAGAATTTTACGCTCACTGCGCTCTCTACTTTGTGCTTACGACGATGGTGCCACTTGTTAAAAAAAAGCACCAAAATAAGAAAATCATCAAATCGAAAAAGCACACAAAGTGGGAAAACAACAAAAAACTAGTTTTTCAGTTATCAATACAAAACGAGAAACCCTGTTTTGAATTTACTGTGCAAAAAATTATGAGATACCGGGACACCTATTTATCGGGTACAATTTTGTAACTTCTCGTCCAAGCGAAATGCAAAATTGCGCCCTCTGTTGCAAAAGTTTTGCTGAACGAACAGGATTTTTCCAATGTTAGTAACATTTGTTCAAGTTTTTACGAATTTTCACTCACGCGAACGAATTTAATAAGATAAGAAAAGCACATACTTTTTTAATGTTAATGTTTCTGACAAAATAAAAGTTTGAGTTGTTTTGGAATCGTTTCAACTTAAAGTGTTACCAAAATTAAACTTGCCGAATTACATGTAAAGTTACTCCAGTGGTGAATTACCTTCCTGCGATTTGATTCTTTACTTTTCTATAACTTACAAGTTCTCTATTTAAAATGTTATGTCAAACATTTATACAAGTTTTGTTCGAAACAATCAAGTGTGGCAACTACATGCGAGAGAAGAAATTGAGAATGAGCTGAGCACTTACAGTTGCACTGTAACAATTGAGGATCAGTTTTGTGACTACTATTTTAATTTCTATATTCATATGTATGTATATTTAGCAAGCATGGGTATTTATGTATTCACATATCTACGTATTTATATGGCGGCCGCCGTGGTGTGATGGTAGCGTGCTCCGCCTACCACACCGAAGACCATGGGTTCACACCCCGGGCAAAGCAACATCAAAATTTTAGAAACACGCTTTTTCAATTAGAAGAAAAATTTTCTAAGCGGGTTCGCCCCTCGGCAGTGTTCGGCAAGCACTGCGAGTGTATTTCGCCATGAAATGCTCTCAGTGAAAACTCATATGCCTTGCAGATGCCGTTCGGAGTCGGCATAAAATAAGGAGCACGACGCAAATTGGAAGAGAAGTTCGGCCTAAAATCTCTTCGGAGGTTATCGCGCCTTACATTACTTATTTATATGGCAACATAGGTACTTTCATACAAAGCTGTCGCAACAACTTTTTTGTTCATTTGACTAGTAAAACGGTCATTTACGAATCAACATTTTGTGCGCAGTTGATCAAACATCTTGTTGCGATGGATAAAAATTGACAGAAATTTCGGTGATTGACGATCGGTGTACCAGTCTTTTTCTTTCAGTGTACTATTTTACTCCCAACAGTTTTATACTTGTGTGATAATATGCCTTTCAGAAGCCATTCATGGCCTGAGGAGGTTTTGTAAAAGTTCTGAGAAACGTAATTAATCAGACTGCTTTAGGAGATTAATTTTCTGCAGCTGTCTCAGAAGTGTTATATGACAATCATAAGCTGCTTATTGAGAGCTGAACTTTTGGGGTTATGTGGAACCAAATTTAGTTCATGGCTTAGGTTCATGTAGGTTTTTCATTCTAGTCAATGAATAAAACAAGTGTTGGGCTTAGTCGGTTTTACACTTTGCCTGATTTCTACGACGAATCGAGACTGAAGCTCCTATACAATCGGAATTAGAATGTTTGCGTGTTATCCATTCTGCCCATATCATAAATAGCTAGGTCTGACTTTACTTCGTTGGGTCTCTAGATGGAGTCTCCTAAAATTATCTAAGTGACGATAAAAGTTTTTTTACCCGCAAATGTAGATATATATACAATGTATGCCCACAAATGTATATTATACATGTACACGGCTATGAACTCAGATAATGACATACGAATGATATCGGAATTCAAAGTGTCATTTAACAATGTGTGATTGAATTTGACAGTTTCTCTTATAGAAGCGGACTATTATAATTTCAAAAAGGAAAAAATCTGAATACTTTCAAATTTTTTTTCAAAAACACCATCTTTTGCGATAAGAACACACCAAGAACAATAGGATACGTGTACACTTATAATATTTCGAAACTTACATGCCCATGTTATTGTTGTTGTAGCGATAAAGACACTCTCCGAAGGTTTTTAGGGAGTGTTATCGATGTTTATGGTTATTTCCCGAACATAGATCCAGTACGTTCCGGGAACATGCATCAATAAGGTACAAGCACCTTCTAGGCAATCCCACTTCTAGTTGCATGAGGAACATAGTGTTGTCGGAACCTAGCCAGCTTAATATTTGTATGATACTTTCATATTTGTAACAGGATTTCCCTTGGGTAGGTTAGGTTGATAATTGGGTTGCGGAGGCTGTAAGGTTATAAAGCTTTTTAGTGCACTTGAATCCACTTAAAATTCCGTTTAGATCATTGAAGGTAGGAGTATGAAAAAGACACAAGGTATAAAGATTGCGGTGCATGTTATAACAGCGCGGACAGCAAAGCAGTCCGTTTTTTTCAAAACGCAGGCTTGCGACAAAGACGGAAGCGATGAGAAGGAAGTTATGGCGTTGTATCAACAAATTCATCTCGCCTTTCCGAAAATAGTTCTAAGGAAGCTGATTTTATCAGCAGTAATGTGAAAATCATAAATTTTAAGCAATTTAATGCAAAAAATTAGCTTAAAGGCCCCATTACTGATACTTAGCATAGACTTGACTTGGCTTGAGAACTGTCACTTACAGTTCTGTTAAATGAACAATGCATGTTACTGATTACTCAAAACTTAGCAACACTTAACTTGACTTAGAAGTCTGTTGAATTTTGATTTTCTTTGTAAGTTCTAAGTGACTTTTACATTTTGAGATGCGATTTGTTTGTTTCCATTTCATTTTGATATTTTGTCATACAAATTGACATTTATTGATTATGATGCCAGATTGTATGCGCTAAGTGGAGTATAATCAAGGCTAAGTTGCCAAGTTTACGCCAAATCAAGTCAAGTCTATGCTAAGTATCAGTAATGGGGCCTTAAATGTGTTATGCGCAGATATGTTTTATTTTTAACAAATTAGACTTTTAATATTTCGAATTTTGAATGAATAAAAAATTGTTTAGAAAAAAATGTAAAGGACATTGTAAAAAGTTGCATAAAGAGAGTTGCCGTGTGTTAATAGAATGAACCACACCAAAGAGAAATTGCTGATAATGAGCAACAAAAATATTCGTTTGTAAACTCGGTCTAAAAACGGATAAAACAGGCAGAGGATAGCTTTTTCAACCATACTGCAGTTTGTTTTGTTTGTAATTAAAAAAACACGGTATATCAGATCTATGTATAAAAACGATTTGAGGAGCCTACAGTTGGGTATATTATTTTGAGTATCGGCAGGATTCATAACTTTGCTTTAGTTCCCCTTTATCATCCCATGTACTTCAGTGTTCAAATTTACCAATGACACTAGTATCATTAAAATGATTATAAAAAAGATTATTTTCCATGGAAAAACTTATCACAAAGATTCTCCTGCTTTTTTGCTAATTATTTCGAGGCACGTGTAGCGCCGCCAGTTGATGACAGACAAGAAACCAAACAAAACTTTTCTTTCTTATAGTTATATGATAAATCTGTATTAAGTCCAACATTATAATCAATATTACTATTCATATTATTAGCTTGGCAAATTTAGAAGCTAAACAAAACTTTGCCAATGTAACGAGGTTATTTCTTATCAAAGAAAAGTGCATGAGCTTAGCTTTTTGTTAAAATTACGTACATACTTGCGTATGAAACATACTTTTTGTATTACACAAAAATTCTATAAAGGTTATTAGACTGGTTTTCAAGCAATAAATATCGGGCTTCGAGTCTCGTAAATGACTCCGAATTGCGTCATAAAGAATTCTGCGCAGTACAATAACTAAAATTGAGGAGTAGCGTGCAAAAAGTAAACCTTTTGTGAAACTACGTTTTGAGATTATCGTGTTTTAACATCGAGTGATATAGCAACTTTGTTATTGTATTATTTGAAACATTTTCTAAACATACAGTATATCTTAATATATAAAAATCACGTGTCACAAATTTTTTGGCCGCGATGGACTCCTAAACTACTGAACCGATTTTGAATTTGTTTTGCACCTCGTGTGTAGTTTGATATAACTTGAAACATAGGATAGGTTATATCTCAGTTTATGGTCTAATATTATTTTATTACAAATTTTTTTATTTGTTTATACGTTAAAATAAAATGTTACGTATACGCACCGGCACTCACATTTTCAGGGGTGCGGATATACTTCCGTGTAATTGGTTGGTGTTTAATTAAACAACGTGCTTATCAATAAAAATATTATAGCGAATGATATCAAGTATAGCACATCACCAGGGTGGGTGGGGGTTTCTGAGGGGCCCGCGATTTAGAGGTACTATGACATTTTTTTAATTCAGGAGAGTCTTTAGTTGTTCCATGTGCAATTTTTAAGCCGAATTTCAAAAGCAACGAAAATCTGCATTTTGTTTTAATATTATAGTGAAGTGTGAAAATAAAAATATATATATATAAAAAGAAAGGCTAAAATGTAAGTTAGTTGGTCGCCGGTGTTTGAACAGATGCGTCGGTCGATTTTGCTCAAAACTTTTACACAAGTTGAGTAAACCTCATGCTGTGGTTACTACATAGGTTTGGTTGCGATCGGCGTACAGGTTCTCGAGATATAGGACGAAACGTGGACCCGAGTACCCGTAGAATGTGTTTATAGAATATGGATATCGAATGAAAGCTGTTGATGAGTGCTTTAGTACAGAGTAATATATTATCCAGAGACGGACTGGGACTGGGATTAGGACTAGGACTGTATTGAGACTCGGAGTGGGACTGGAATAAAATACATATCACCTCTGGGACAGGCAATAAGGGATGCAGAAGAATGAGAAGGAATGAGAGAAGAGAAAAGAGAGAAGGAGATTGAGAAAGAGATAGAATGAGACGAAGATGGAGATAGATGAAGCGAAAAAGACGGCGGAGGAGTGAATAAAAGGATTATGAAAAAGTGAAGAGCAGGGTCAGACGGATAAAGCTTATTAAATGTATGCAGATAGGCCAAATTTAGTGCAGGACAACGTCTGCCGGTCATCTAGTTTCATACATAATCTTTTCAATTTATAATTTGACAAAACCCATTTTTCACAAAAAGGCAAAATTAGGATTGATGTTACGTTTTTGCATATAACCAACATAGAAGCAACAGTGGTATATTAATGTAATTTTTGTAAGCCCTACTTCTTCACATAAAATTTTTTTCTTTAAGAACAAACCAAAAAACTGGCATAGAGCTTACATTTTGGGACGTCACTGAGTCAGTTTCAGAGATTTAAACAATATATTTAGGGTGGGTATAAAATCTTCTTCCTATGATCTCTTGGTCCCTTTTTGCACGCAACTCCTCAATTTATTATTTCTCCAAGCATGTGTCGGATCATTGGGGATAAAGCATCGTTAGAGACTGTGGTCTCTTGCGGTTTTTCTCTGTATTGCGAATTGAAAAGCAAGAGTGTACAGGTCTTTATGCCAGGAATTGCCCGGTGAATCCAGTACTCAAGGAACAGCACCCAAAGTTTGCGGAAGAGGAACGCATACTCCCCCAGGGAAACGCGAGCCACTCTAGCTCAACTTCGATCTGGATATGTAACAGGCTACACTGTTCTTCACACAGAAACTTAACGATCTCATGTTCACCTGCTATGAAATCGTAAAGTTTTTTACTGTTCACACAGAAGAGTAAGCTGCTCGATAGTCATGAAGGATGAGGACAGACAATCATGGCGGAACGATATAAGGTGGGAGCATGGTGACATACCTACAAACAAAAAAAATTCCATGTACTTGTAAATTCGATGGACAAATGTCAAACATCGTACTGCGCCGTAGTTGATGTATCAAATCAAATAAAAAGTTATAATCAGCTGTTCGATGCGGCCACCTGTATCGTTCCGCCATGCAGACAATGACATTTGCTTTGCAAATGACATTTAAAGCAACTGAAAACACCAAAAAACAAGAAGCGGAACGCGGCAACAGAGGGGCAGGGGCGGGGGAAGGCAGGAGGCAGTCGAGGAGCGACGAAGGAAAGAAAAGGAGAGAGGCGAAGGGGGAGGGAGAGGGAGCGCGAGAAGCGGGGAAAGAGAGGAGAGAGGGGGGAGAGAGGGGAAGAGAAGAGGATGGAGAGGGGAGAAGGGAAAAAAGAGAGAGGGAGAGGGAGGGAAGGAGGGAGGAGGGTGAGGGGAAGGGAGGGGAGGGGAGGGCGGGGGGGTAGGGAAAGGGTGTGGGAGGAGAGGAAGGGGAGGGGGGGGGAGGAAGGAAGGAGAGGGGAGGAGAAGGGAGAGGGAGGGGGAAGAATGAGGGGGGGGAGGAGAGGAGGAGGGGGGAGGGAGAGAGGAGGGGGGGGAGGAGGGAAGGGGAGGAGGGGAGGGGGAGGGAGGAAGGGAGAACGGAGGAAGAGGGGAGAGGGAGGGGAAGGAAGGGAGGAGAAGAGAGGAGGAGAAGGAAGGAGGGGGAGAGCGAGAGAGAGAAGAGAGGGGAGGAGGAGAGGGGGAGGGGAAAGAGAGGAGGGAGGGGGAGGGGGGAGAGAGGAGGGAGGGGGGGGGAGGGGAGGGAAGAGAGGAGGGAGGAGGGTAGGGGGGGGGAGAGGGGGAGCGGGGGGAGAGAGAAGGGGGGGGAGGAGGGGAGAGGGGAAGAAGGTGGGAAGGGGAGGAGAGGGGAAGAGGAGGGGAGGGGTGAGGGGGGGAGGGGGGGGAGGGGGGGTAAAGGGGGTGGAGGGAGGGGAAGGAGAGAGGGGGAAAGGGGTGGAGGAAGAGGGGGAAGGAGACGGGGAGAGAGGGGGGCGAGGGGAGGGAGATGCGAGAGGGAGGATAGAAGGGGGAGGGGGGAAAAAGAAGGAGGGAGGGGGAGGGGGGGTAGGAGAGAGGATGAGAGAGGGAGGAAGGGGGAGGGGAAGAGGAGGAGGGTTGCAAGGGAGGGGAGGGAGAAGAAGGAGGAGAGAGGGGGGAAGGGAGGAGAGGGAAGGGATGAGTGTTTAGGGAGAGAGAGGAGTGGAGGGATGAGTTTATTGATGAGAGGGTTAGTGAATATATGATTATTAAGTTTCAGAATTTAAGTATGTGTAGTGAGTTGGTTGGATGTTGTTATATTGATGCTTTTTTTTTTAGTGTGTTTTTTTTATTGTTGTAAGATTTGATTTATTATATATTATTTATTTTTAAAGTTTTTTATATTTTTTTAATTATTTTATTATTTATAATTTCTTTTTTTCTTTTTAGGGGATT
>JARSSU010018022.1:0-16791 GCA_029619165.1 Eurosta solidaginis | reverse complement strand
TTTTGGATGGTTCGGGTGTTGTGGTGTTTTCTTGTACTGTTGTTGGTTGCCTGGTTTTTAGACTTCGTTGTTTTTAGTTTTTTTTTTTGTTAGTACACTTGTACTTTTGTTTTGGTGGGTTGTTTGAACCGTTGTGTTGTGTGGTGGTTATTACGAGCTGATTAGTATTTTAGTTTGGTTTTTTAGTTAGACGTTAGTTTAGTTTTATTATATTAGACTGTATGAACTTTGTTTTTTTGGTTCGTTGTCGTTTTAGATTTTATGATTGTTGGAGTTGACTTTATTGGTTATTGGTTGGTAGTGGTTGTTGTTTGGGTGGTTGTGAGCTGGGTGTTAGGGTGGACTTTTGTGTTTGGGGGTTTTTTTCTTGTGTTTGGTGGACGTGGTTTTGTGTTTTTGACTTTATCTTGTTTTTTAGAGTCGCTTGTTATGTGTGTTTTTTGAATTGTGTGTTTTTTGACTGTTTTGTAGGTGAGTGTGAAGTTTTGTTGTTTTTTGATTAGTTGTTATATTTTCTTGGTGTTAGTGTTAGTATCTTTAGGGTTACAGGCTTGTTATTTTTATGAGACTTTTTTGACGTTTTCTTAGGTAGCTCTTTAGACGTCACATTCCTTCATGCATAGTACTATTGTCACATGTTTTATAGGATTGTTTAGGGATCCCTGTTTATGTGTGCTTTCTGTTCACGCTCTCTGTGACTGTTGATTTTTAGACTGTTTGTTTCTGTGGTGGTGTGTTGTGTGTTGTTTGTATATTGGGTGTGTTTGGGAGTATCTGTTTGGTTTGTGGTTTAAAGTGTTTATGATTAGAGTTGTTTATGTTTGTTAGGTATCTTTTGGTTGTTCGTGTGGTTTACGCCTTGTTTTTCTTGTTGAGCGTTCTTTTACCCTGATTTTTTTTAGGTTTAGGTATTTGTTTTGTAGGTAAGTTGTTGAGTTATCTCTTGGTTGGGTTTTTCGTGTGTTTGATGTGTTGTGTGTGTAGTTTTATGGTTTGAGTTAAGTTTTTGAGGTACTTTCGTTTTCGTCCGTTAGTATTTTTTTTGTGGTTTTTTTTATATGAGGACTGTAGGATGGTGAGGTGTTTTATCTGTTTGGTTTTGTTTGTGTGATTTTTTGGTTGTTTGTGTTTGGTTGGTTGTTGACTGTTTATATTTCTGTATCGTTGTTTTATGTTTTTGGACGTGGTTGGTTTTGCTTTTTCGCTGGTAGATAGACTTGTTGTTTGTTATAGACTGGTTGTGGTTGTTTGTCGAGTGTGTATGGTATGTTCTGGTCTGTCGGTATGTTTAGATGATTTTATTGAGGTTTGTTTTGTTTTTTTTTATGTTTTTAGCCTGTTATTTTTTAGGATTGTAGGATGATGTGGTGTTTCTGTGGTGGACGTTTGTGGTTTGGTTTGTTTGTTGGTTGTGGGATGTTGTTGGCGTGGTGGTGTTTGTGACTCCTGTTGTTTGGTTTGTTTGTGGACTGGTAGATGATTTTTTTATGACTTGAGGGCTGTCCGGTCTTGTTTCTGTAGAGATCTTTTGTTTTGTGGTTATTTATGGTGATTGTTTAGACTCGTGTTATGTTGTGGTAGGAGTAGAGTTTGGCTGGTATAGTGTTGGTTTTTTTTTGGACGCTCGTGTTGTATGGTTTAGGTTCTGTGGTATTTTAGGTAGATGTGTTTGTGTTGTATTCGACTTTTTTGCGTTTATTTGTTTTTATGTTGTAGGTTTTTTATGTAAGTTTCGACTTTGTTATGATTTTCTTTCGTGTGTTTTGTGACGTAGGAGTGCGAGTGAGGAGGTGGTGTTTTTTTTTGTGTGTTGTTATTTTGGGGTGTTTTGTTGTGTTTAGGGGGTGGTTGTTTGTGTTTATTGTTTTTGTGTTGCTGAGTCCTTGGTTTGTTTTTTTTTGTTTTTTTGGTTGGTTTGATTTGGGGGTTTTGACTTTGTTAGAGTATTATAGGAAGATAGACTATTTTATTTTTTATAGACTTTTATTGGTTAGGACTTGTTTTACAGCGTGCATAAAGCCGACTGTTTTTTTTTTTTTGTTTTTTTTGTTTAGTATGTTTTTTATGGTTGGTTTTAGGGGTTTTGATTTCTATTTTAGGTTAGTTTGTGGATTGGGGTATTGTGGTGTTAGGTAGAGTAGGAGCTTTTTTGTTGGTTTGTTTTTTGAGAGTTGTTTTATTTTTTTAGTAGCTGCTTGGTTGGTGGTTTTGGGTTGTGTGTGTTTTTTTGGGTGTGTTTTTATTGTGGGTTATCGATGGTGTTTGTGTGTAGTGTTTTTTTTAACGCGTTTTTTTATTGTGTGTGTTTTAGTTGTGTGGTTGATGTTTTTGTTGATTTTGTGGTTGTTTTAGTGGTTTTTATGTTATGTGAGATGTGTTATTAGAAGGTTGTTTTTGTTGATTGACTTTGGTCTTGTTTTTTTAGTTAGTTACTGTGTGTTTTTTTTGGTATTTGATTAGACTGTTTTTTGTTTTTAGATTCTTGTTTGGCGTTTTGAGGGACTTGTTGTTTTGAGTGTTGAACTTTGTGGGTGGCGTTCGTGTTTTTTGTGGTGTGTGGTTGTTGTGGTTGTTGTGTTGTGTTGTGTGTTTGGGTGGTGGTTATACCCGCTGTCTGTGGTTGGTAGTAGGGTGGTTTTTTTTTTGACTTGTTGTATTTTCGGAGCTTTTTGGGGTTGTATCGCTGGTTTTTTTGGTACTTGTTTGTTTTTTTGTTTGATTGTTGTGTGGGTTGGTTGTTTTTTTTTTTTGTTACGCGTTTTCGCAGTTTCTTTTTTCTTGATTTGAGTGGTTTGTGTTTTTGGGGGGGTTTTTTTTTTTTTTTTTGGTTTTTTTTGTTTGTGTGTTTGTTTGTGACTGGACACTGTATGTTTTGGATTTTTTGGGTGTTTGACTTGTTATTGTTGTTTTTTGTGTGTTACCTTTGTGTTATGAGTTGCTTTTTCTTTCTTGTTTTTTGTTTTTTTGTTGTAGGTTGGACTGTAGAATTTTTTCGACTTTGGTTGTTGGTATGTGAGGCTTTTGAGGTGTTGTTTTTTTTTTTGCTTGTTGTGGTTTGTTGGGTGAATGTGATTTGATTTTGTTTTGTTTTATGTGTTTTTTATGGATTGTGTTTGGTTTATGACTTGTGTGTAGTATTTTCTTGTTTGTTTTGTTTGTTTGACTTGGTTTTGGTTTGTGATTGGGTTGTGTGGGTTGTGACCGCCTAGGTGGGTCGGTTGTTTCTTTGGGGTTGGTTGTTGGACTGGGTTTTTTTAGATGTTTTTAGACTTTTTTCTCTGCCCTCTCTGTATTGACTACTGTCTTCTTGATGATTTGGATGTAGATATTCCTTTTTTTTGACTTCGTTGTTTTGTGTATAGGGTTGTTGTTGTTTGTGGTTTTTGTGTTTTGACTTTTGTTGTTTGTTGTGGGGTGTTTGTTTGGGTTGGGCGCAGGGGGTTTGTTGTTTGTGGTTTGGGTGCGTGGTTGTTTGTGTTGTTGTGTGTGGGTTTGGGTGGTTTTGGGTTTGTGACTTCTGTGTTGAGGAGTTTGGGTTGTGTTTTTTGTTTTTTAGGCGTGCTTTTTCTGCATTGGCAATTTTTTTTGACTTTTTGTTGTTTTTGCTTTTTTGGATTGTAGTACTTGCCATTTTTTAGGTTTTAGTACTTGTTTTTTAGGGTTGGTGACAGTTCTGTTTTTGTTTTTTGTATTGTGTTTGTATGTGTAGTCTAGTTTTTTTTTGAGAGTTAGTTGATTTAGTTTGACTTTTTTGTTTGTGGGTGTTTTATGGTTACGATGTATGGTTTGTTGTTTTTTGTTGTATTCGGTAGGGTGTGTTGTTTTGTTGTTGTACTGTGTAAGTTTTTTTTGTTTTGTTTAGGTTGTTTGTTTAATGATTTGATTGGACTTGTTTTTTTGTATGTAGGTGTTGGTGGTGGGTGGGTGGAGCTTTTACCTCTTGTTTTTTGGTGTGTTGTACTTGCCTTTGTTTTGGGACTGTTGTGGTGTTTTTGTTGGTTTGAGTGGAGTTGTTTGGGTTTGGTGTTTGTTTGTTTGTTTTGTTTTGACTGTGCTTTTTGTGTGTTTGGTGTTGTTTTGAGTTTTTGTTGTTTTTTATTGGACTTGTGTTAGAGTAGTTGGTTGTAGTTTTTTTTTTTTATTGTTAAGACTTGTTTGTGTGAGGTCTTTTTTAGTTTATGGAGTATGTTTTATTGACTTTTTTAGTGTACTTTGTTGTTTTTATTTTGTTTATTTTTATGATTAGACCTAGTTAGTATGTAGAAGGGTAGATTTTTTTTTTGTATTTTTTTTTTTTTTATAGGTTTTATGATCTTTTTGATTGTATGATTTACCTCTTGGTTTGTTGTTGTTTGTTAGGTAGACGTTTTTGTTGTAGTGACTTTGTATTAGTGATTTTAGTTTTAGGTTGTTAGTTTTTTTGAACTGTTGTTTTTTTTTGGTTTGTTTTTGTGTTTTTGGGTTTGTTTTTTTTTTGTTGACTTGGTTTTGTTTGTTCAGGGGGGATGTTTACGTTTTTTTTATGCATAATTAAAATAAAAGTTGATATTAATATCGGTTTTATTATATATAAAAGTTGGTTTTGTGTTGGTGGTTTGGACAGTGTTGAGTGGTTTTTTTTTTTTGACCAGTGGTGTTTTTGTTTTGTTTTTTGTTTGTGGTTGTTTTTGTGGTTTGGGTTTTTGGGTTTTGTTTTTTTTGTACGTGTGGTGGACTGTTTTTTTATTTATTTAGATGGTTGTGTTTAGTATTCTTTTTTTTTTTTTTAGTTATTTTATTTATAGTTTTTGTTGTGGTTGGTTGTGATTTTGGGTTTGTTGGTTTTGGTGGTGACGTTTTTGTCTGGGTGTTTTTTATGTGTTTGTAGGTTAGGTTTTGTGGGTTTGTGTGTGGTTTTTGTGGTTTTTGTGGGTTTGTGTGGGTTTGGTGTGTGACCATTGGGGGGTTGGTTTTTTTTGTTTGTAGTGTTGGTGTGTTGGTGGGGGGTTTGGTGTTTTGTGTGGGTCAATGAATAGTTTATATAGTTTTAAAGGGATAGTTTTTATTTTTGCTTTATAATTTATGAATGTTATAACTAAATATATTAGGGGGTTTTATAATTATAATATATTTAATATTCATTTAGTTGCGAAGATAATGATAAATAGTTTTATTTACGATGATAATTGTGTTATATTTATGTATAGTAAATAAGCAATTTTATATGATTGAAATAATAAGTAGGTGTTTTGTGGGGTCCATGTGGGGGTTTGTTGTTTTATTTTTTTGTTTATCTCTGTTTTAGTATTTTTTGTGTGGACTTTGTTGTGTTTTTATGCTTTTTGGTGTTTGGTTTTGTATCCTGTGTAACGCATTATTTTGTCTTTTGTTTGCATAATTTTTGAGGTCGTTGTGTTGTTGTTTTTTTAGATAGTTGTTGTGTATGTGTGTATTGTACTTTTTTATTCTTGTTCTAGTGAGGGTTTGATACTTTTGTTCTTAGTGTGGTTTGGTTTTTTTTTATCTTTCTTTTGCTGTCTGCGAACTGTGCTTTAGTATATGGACCTTTTTTGTTCGTATTGAGTGTTGTGTTTTTTTTATGTTGTTGTCTTTTGGTTTTTGGTGGTTTTTGTACGGTGAGGTGTTTATGTTTTGTGAGGTTTGTTTGTGGAGGGTCTTTTGGGGGACGTACTGTTAGTGTGTGGTTTTGTTGGGTAGTTTTTAGTTGTATAGAGTTAGGATTATTTTGCGTTTTTGTTTTGTTTCGTGTATGTTTGTGTAGTTTGATTTGTTTGGTAGGATACTTTTGTTAGATATTTGTTGAGTACCTTTTTTTTTTTTTTGGCTTTTTTTTTGTTTTTTGTTGTTTTTTGTGTTGGTTTTTTTTGTTGTGTGTGTTGGTTGGGTGTGTTTTTGTTGTGGTGTGGGGTGGTTCGGTTGTTGTTAGGGTGGGGTGGTGACTCGCTTACCGTTGTGGTGTTGTTTCTGGTGTGGGGTTGGTTGTGGGGGTGTTGTTTTTGACGTTTGTATTTTTTTTGGTCAGTAGAGTGTGTTTGGATTGGTATGGGTTAAGAGTGGTGTTTGTTTTTTTTTTGTTGTTTTTTGGGTCGTGTGGACTGTTTTGTTTGTAGGGGACTTTTATTTAGTTCAGGTTTTTTTGTTTATGCTGAGTTTGTGTTTAGTAGACTCTCTTTGTTGTGTGAGACATGGGGGGTGGTTGGGTGTTTTGAGCTGGTGTTTAGTGTAGAGTGAGTATGTATATGTATGGGATTTGTATTTTAGACTGTGGTTTTTACCTGCTTTCTTTTTTCCTTTTTCTTTTGCGTCGATTGGATCTTTTTTTTGTTGTTTGTGTTTGATTTTTTGTGGTTGACGTTTCGTTTTGTAGTTGTTTTGTTTGTAGATGTGGGTGTGGCGTAGTTTACGCGTGTGTTAGGTTCTGGTTATTTTTAGACTTTTTGTTAGTATTAGGGTTAGGGTTTTTTTGGTTTGACTCGCGTTTCGTCGTGTTTTTATTTAGGTGACTTTTTTTTTGTTAGATTTTTTTTTTGTATTTTGTTATTGTTTTTGGAGCTTTTTTTTTTTGTATGATTCTTTTATGACTGTTTTTTTTTTTAGTAAGGATCTTTGACTGATGATTTTTGAGACTTGTTTAGTTGTGTGTTTATAGTTAGTCTTGTGTTGTGTTGTGTGTTTGGTGTGTTTGTCGTTGTTTTTGTTTTTGTTAGTTATGTTAGTGTAGTGGTTATTATTGGGTTGGTAGTTGTTGTGGGGTTTATTTAGTTTATTTTTACTTCCTGTTTTGAGGAGTCTTTTTGTGTGTTTAGGTGTTTTGGATTGTGTTGTTTTGGTTTGTTTTGGTGGGGTTTGGGATTCCGAGGGGGGGGGGTTTGTGGTTGTTTGGGTTGTTGGTTGTTTGTGTGTTGTACTGTATTGACTGTCTTTTTTTGTGTTTGTTTTTTGAGACGTTTTCTTTTGTATGAGTAATTTCCATGGTGGTGTTGTGGTTTTTGGTTGACTTGTGAGCATGTATGACTCGTTTTTGTTGTTTTTTTTTTTTTATATTGACTGTTTAGTTGTTTTTTTTTGCTGTTTGTGGGTTTTTGTTGTGGTTTGTTTGTGTTTTTTGTACGTGATTGTGTTTTGATTGTGTTATGCGGTGATTTTGGGTCTTGTTTGTTTAGACCTTTTATTGTGTATTAGGACTGTTTGGGGATTATTTTCAGGACTTGTGTTTTGGTTGTTGGACCTGCTGTTTTTGACGCTTGGCGTTTTAGTTATTTTGGACTGTTGTTTTGTTGGTTTTTAGGTATGTGTGTGTTTTGGGTGTGGACTTGCTGGTGTTGTTTTTGGTTTTTGTGTATGTGTTTGGTGGGTATTTTCGACAGTTTTTTGTTTTTTTGACTTTGTTTTTTGTGGTTGTTGTTGGGTGTTTTGGTTGCGTTCCTTCTTGTTATTTGATAAGAGTGTTTTATGATGTGGGAGTGTACTTCTTTTGTTAGGGTTGTTAGCTGTTTATTTGTTGGTATGAAGAGTGTTTATATTTGGTAGGTAGGCTTTATTTTGCATTTTTGTGTTTAGAATGTGTTTTTTCTCTGGTTATAGCTTGTTTCTCTCGTTTGTAGGGTTTGTTAGGCTTCCTGTTGCGTTTTTTATCACTTTAGTGAGACGCGCGTCTTGGTTTTTTTTTGTGTTTTGTTTTGTGAGTATGTGTATGGTTGTTTTGTGTGTGTTAGGTAGGTTAAGTAGGTACAATGGTTTTGTGGAGGTTTTTTCTGTTATGTTTATTTGTTTGTGTAGGAGTTTTTTTTTTGGTCTTGTGGTGGGGGTGGTTTTGGGGGGTTGGGTTTTTTGCCTTGTTTGAGTGAGAGTCGTTTGTGTGAGAGTGGTTTTGGTAGTCGTGGTAGGAGTTGTTTGTATGTCTTGATGGATGTGGGATGTGTATAGGTAGTTTCGTTGGTTTGGGCGTTTTTTGTTTCTGCATATGATTTGGGTGTGTTCGTGATAGTCTGAGGTGGGAGTTACCTTATTATTGTTTTAGTAGTAGACTTTGGTGGTTTGTGTAGTTTAGTGATGATGGACTTTGTGGTGTTGTGGGTTGTGGGTGGGTATGGGGGTTCTAGTTGGTGAGGTGTGTTTGCTGGGTTTGACTTTTGGTTAGGTAGAGAGTTTATTATTGATTTGTTTTAGTTACTGTTCGTTTGTGTGAGTGTTGTATTGTTGAAGGATATGTAGTTGCGTTCGGTATGTGAGTGTTTGTTTTTTTGTTTTGTTGTGTTGTTTTTTCTTTTTTTGTTTTGTTTTTGGTTGTGAGGTTAGGGGTTTGTTTTTTTTTTTGGCTGTTTGACTTGTATGTTTAGTGTTTTTGAGAGTTTTGTTCTTATTTAGTTGGTGACCTTGCTGTGTGTGGTGTTTGACTCTGCCGTTTTTTTGGTTTTTGGGACTAGTTGTTTGTGGTTGAGTGTTATGTTTTAGATGTAGTTTGTAGACTTTTTGTTTTTGTTTGTTTTTTTAGTGTTGTTGGGGGATATTCTTTGGTGTGGTCTGTCGCGGATTTTATTCGGTTGGTGTGTTGGTGGGGGTTGGGGTGTGGGTGGGGGGTTGAGTGGTGTTTTGGTGTGGGGGTGGTTGTTTGTTTCTGTGTTGTTGTACGGATTTGTGGTGTGGTTTAGTTGGGCTGGTTTTTTCTGTGGTTGGTGGTTTGGGTAGGGGGTTTGTGTAGGGGTTGATGGGAGGTTATTGATGTATACGGGTTTGAGGGGGTTTAGTTGTGTTGGGATTCAATATTGATGAGAATGTGTGGGGTAGTATGGGTGGTTTGGGGCGTGATTGTTTGTAATGGGGTGGGGTGTGTTTTTGGTTTTCGTTGTATTTCTTGTTGGGTTAGGGGTGTTGGATGATGAGGTGTTATTTGTTTGTGTTTTTTTGTTAAACGTGGAGTGGGTATTTTGTGTGGTCTCTTGGGTTTATCGTGGCCGTTGTTTGGCGACGCTGTTCTGTTCGCTTTAGCTTTTCGCCACCCGTGCTTTATACCCTCCTGGGGAGTGGTTTAGTATGGGGTGATGGGAGGAGGTGGGTTGGGGTTGTAGTGTGGCGTTTGGTGGGAGGAGGGGGCAGTGCGGGTTCGGTGGTCCTTTTTCGTTTTTGTAGTGGGCCATGAGATGTGGTTTTTTGATGTTGGTGTATGCGGGGGCATTCGGTTGTTGGGCCGGGGGTAGGTTTTGGGTGGGTTATAGTAGTGGGTTTACGGTTTAGTGGAGGCGGGGAGGGTGTTGGGGTCCACCCCTCCCTTTCGGCTTGTCGCCCCGCCCTTGTGCAGGGTGTGGGCCTCCTTTGGCCTTCCGTCCCTCTGCCTCTTACGAGGTGCTTCAGCGCTTCCCGTTCCCTGACCCTTCCGTCCCTTCTAGTAGTTGGAGAGGTGGGAGGTTGTGGTTGGGAGGTGGTTTGTGTGTAGGGTGTGGGGCGAGTTGGGGGGCGAGTGTTTGTGGATTGTGTGGGGGTTTAGGGGTTTAGGGGTGGGAGGTTAGGGAGGTGGTGGGGGGGGGTCCTGCCCGGCTGTTTCGCCCTCGCTCTTCCCGCCAGACTCGTTGTTTTTCCGCTCTAGTGTCCTGTGGGAGAGGTCGGGTGGTGGTGCCTGTTCCGTTTTCCCCGGTTTTGGCCTGCCTCGCGTGATTGGATTGGTTGGGCCTTGGCAGCCTCCTCGTGTTTTTTCTTCAGATCGCGCCTTTCGCTCGCCTGAGCTCGCGTGTTTCCTCCTCCTCGCGGGTTGGTTGGGGCCTTCATCGTTCCGGCCTTGTCACTGAACGGTCTGTTTCCGAGGGTTTGTTGCGGAGGCACCGTGCCGTGGTGTTACCAGGACGTCGCCAAGGGGGTGGGGGGGGTGGGGGGGATGAGGGGGGAGGGCGTGGGGGGGGGGGGGGGTGAGGGGGCGAGGGGTGAGGTTAGTCATGGAGGGGAGTGGGGTGGGTGGGGCGGGCGACGGTGTGGGTGGGGGTGGGGGGGTAGGTGTGGAGGGTGTGGGGAGAGGGGGCGGGGGTGGTAGGTGGAGAGTGGGCCCCTTCCCTCAACACGTTGGTGCACTGGCTTCCCTTCCCCTTATCATGATAGGGTGGGTACCTCGCCTTTTTTTACATTTTTCGAGGGATAGGATAAGTGGGCCCTCCATAAAGGGGGGGGAGACCGGACCGCTGAGGGGGTTTGTGTGTATGGTGATACGGGGTGATGCGGTGTGTGGTTGGGTTGATGTGTTGAGTTTTTGGGAGGGGGTTGAAGTGTGTTGGGGGTGGTGTGTGGTGTGACGCTTGTGTGGTTTGACTCGTGAGGATGGAGTTGGAGGTGATTGCGCGCATTAGGGAGTTAGGATTATGGTTTGGGGGGGTGGTACGATGGGGGGGGGTGGGGTGGAGGTTGGATGGGGTAGTATATCAAAGAAGCAAGGGGTAGTTGAGGGGTTTAATCGATAGGTGGTGTATTTTGAGAAAGAGGGGGGTTTAAGGAGGGTGGCCGTGTGGGGTCGCGTGCGTGTGGGGGCACGCGGGCCGCGATGGGGGTGGGGGGGCGTGTGGGCGTGTGGGGGTGTCTTAGTTCTAGTAGGGGGCACGTGGGGGTGCTGTGGGGCGTGCCGTGGTGGTGGGCGTTGCTTAGCTTAGTCTAATAGGTGGACCACGCCCCTTTTCGAGATGTCTAACCTAACAGCGTGGAACAGGGGGACCTCTAGAATGTGTTTTTGTTACGATATTGGATATCAAATAAATGTGTTAATGCAAAGAGTTTTAAAAGGGAGTGGTGGTAACGAGTTGTATATGTGAATGGCTTTTCCACGTTATCGGACCAGGGGGAACCAGAAAACATCACTCGTGGAGACCGCCTAATTTATTAATATGTAATACCTGCAAAGATTCAAAGGTTTTTTATTCGACTGCAGAAAACTTTTCATTTTCTTCTACTAATATGGTAAGGTGTCACAAACCATTTACAAAAGTTTTTTACAAAGTTATATTTCGCGTCAATAAACACAAATCCAATACAATGTTTCATCCCTTTTTTCGTCATATTTGGATAGAATTATGGCATTTTTTCATTTTGTAATTTTCGATATCGAAAAGTGGCGTGGTCATAGCGGATTCCGTAATTTTTATACCAAGATAAAGTGAGTTCAGATAAATACGGGAACTAAGTTTCAGTAAAGATATGTCGATTTTTGCTGTAGTTATCGGTTAACGGCCATACGGAAGGACAGACGGGGACTGACTGTATAAAAACTGGGCGTGGCTCAACCGGTTTCGCCATTTTCACAGAAAAAACAGTTACGTCATAAAATCTATGCCCTACCAAAATTTCAAAAGGATTGGTTAAATTTGTTCGAACTTATGGCATTAAAAGTATCTAGACAAATTAAATGAAAAAGGCGGAACCACGCCATTTTGAAATTTTCTTTATTTTTGATTTGTGCCATCATATTATTACTGGAGTTGAATGTTGATATAATTTACTATATACTGTAAAATATAAATTTTTGTTAAAATTTTTACTCATACAAATTTTTTTTTAAGTGGGCGTTGGCCTTCTCCGATTTGCAAAAATTTTTATAGCGTAAATATAGTAATAGGGAGTAACGTTCATGTCATCATGATATCTTCAACGACTGCCAAATTACAGCTTGCAAAAATTTTTAAATTACTTCTTTTAAAAGTGGGCGGGTGCCACGCCCATTGTACAAAAATTTTACTAATTTCAATTCTACGTCATAAATTCAAACTCGCCTACAAAATTTTATCGCTTATCTGTCTTTGGTAATGAATTATCACACTTTTTCGTTTTTTCAAAATTTCGATATCGAAAAAGTGGGCCATGGTTATAGTCCGATATCGTTCATTTAAATAGCGATCTGAGATGAGTGCTCAGGAAACTACATACCAAATTTCATCAAGATACCTCAAAATTTACTCAAGTTATCGTTCTAAACGGACGGACGGACATGGCTCAATCAAATATCTTTCGATCCTGATGATTTGTTATATGGAAGTCTATATCTATCTTCGATTCACCTTATACCTGTACAACCAACCCTAATGCAACCAAAACTAATATACTTGTGAGCTCGCTCAACTGAGTATAAACAAAAGATTAGTTATATAAAAATATCAACTATAAGTCAAATAAATATATGAGATGTAGTGTAGTATACGAATCAGCGGACATAGTTAGATAATAGATATAAAGGCTTCTCGACGCAGAGTAGAGTAGACTATCAGCGAATTGTGTGTGGATTTTGAAAACAACAATTTTAGCATAATTGCCCTATCACAGTGAAATAGGAAAAAATCGAAGGAATGATATGCTGATGAATAGAATAATTACTCGTTAATACTATAAGAAGACAAATACTACGAATAAAAAGATTACACTTTATATCCATCTAGAATAGAAAATGAGATAAGCAAAAAGTTCTGCAATATCATAAATAATAGGAACTATAAACACACACAAAAATACTTAAATAGTAGAATAAGAAAATGTCAACCTACAAACACATAAAATACAAAGTAGAATTATTTATAACAAGTCAAGGAGGTTAAGTTCGGGTGTAACCGAACATACATACTCAGTTGAGAGCTATGGTGGCAACATAAGGGAAAATAACCATGTAGGAAAATGAACCGAGGGTAACCCTGGAATGTGTGGTATGACATGTGTATCAAATGAAAGGTGTTAATGAGTATTTTAAAAGGGAGTGATCCTTATTTCCATAGGTGGACGCCCGTTTCGAGATATCGCCATAAAGGGGACCAGGGGTGACTCTAGATGCGTTTGTACATATGGGTATCAAACGAAAGGTATAATGAGTATTTTAAAGGGCGTGGGCCTTAGTTCTATAGGTGGACGCCTTTCGAGATATCGCCATAAAGGTGGACCAGGGGTGACTTAGAATTGTTGTACTATATGGGTATCAAATGAAGGTGTTAATGAGTATTTAAAAGGAGTGGGCGTAGTTCTATGGGTGGACACCTTTGCGAGATATCGCCATAAAGGTGGACCACGGGTGACTCTAGAAGCGTTTGTACGATATGGGTATCAAATGAAGGTGTTAATGAGTATTTTAAAAGGGCGTGGCTTAGTTCTATAGGTGGACGCCTTCGAGATATCGCCCATAAAGTGTGACTCTAGAATTCGTTTGTACGATATGGGTATCAAATGAAAGGTGTTAATGAGTATTTTAAAAGAGCGTGGGCCTTAGTTTCTATAGGGGAGCCTTTTCGAGATATCGCCATAAGGTGGACCAGGGGTGACTCAAGAATTTGTTTGTACGATATGGATATCAAATGAAAGGTGTTAATGAGTATTTAAAAGGGAGTGTGCCTTAGTTCCATAGGTGGATGCCTTTTCGAGATATCGCCATAAAGGTGGGCCAGGGTGACTCTAGAATTTTTTGTACGATATGGGTATCAAATGAAAGGCGTTAATGCGTATTTTAAAAAGGAGGGACCTAGTTCTATATGTGGACGCCTTTTCGAGATATCGCCATAAACGTGGACCAGGGGTGACTCTAGAATGTGTTTGTATGATATGGTATCACAATTAAAGGTATAGTGAGGGTTTAAAGGGAGTGGCCCTTAGTTGTAATGTGACGGCGTTTCGAGATATCGACCAAAATGTGGACCGGGTGATCCAGAACTTCATCTGTCGGGTACCGCTAATTTATTTATATATGTAATACCACGACAGTATTCCTCCAAGATTCAAGGGCTTTTGATTTCGCCCTGCAAAACTTTTTCATTTTCTTCTACTTATATGGTAGGTGTCACACCCATTTTACCAAGTTTTTTTCTAAAGTTATATTTTGCTCCATATTGGCGGCCACCGTGGTGTGATGGTAGCGTGCTCCGCCTACCACACCGTATGCCCTGGGTTCGAACCCCGGGCAAAGCAACATCAAAATTTTAGAAATAAGGTTTTTAAATTAGAAGAAAATTTTTCTAAGCGGGGTCGCCCCTCGGCAGTGTTTGGCAAGCGCTCCGGGTGTATTTCTGCCATGAAAAGCTCTCAGTGAAAACTCATCTGCCTTGCAGATGCCGTTCGGAGTCGGCATAAAACATGTAGGTCCCGTCCGGCCAATTTGTAGGGAAAATCAAGAAGAGCACGACGCAACTTGGAAGAGAAGCTCGGCCTTAGATCTCTTCGGAGGTTATCGCGCCTTACATTATTTTTTTTTATATTTTGCGTCAATAGAACCAATACAATTACCATGTTTCCTCCCTTCTTCGTATTTGGTATATAATATGGCATTTTTTTCAATTTTCGTAATTTTCGATATCGAAAAAGTGGCGTGGTCATAGTCGGATTTCAGCCATTTTTTACACCAATACAAAGTGAGTTCAGATAAGTACGTGAACTGAGTTTAGTAAAGATATATCGATTTTTGCTCAAGTTATCGTGTTAAACGGCCGAGCGGAGGACAGACGGTCGACTGTGTTATAAAAACTGGGCGCGGCTTCAACCGATTTCGCCCTTTTTCACAGAAAAACAGTTATCGTCCTAGAATCTAAGCCTCTACCAAATTTCACAGGATTGGTAAATTTTTGTTCGACTTATGGCATTAAAAGTATCCTAGACAAATTAAATGAAAAAGGGCGGAGCCACACCCATTTTGAAATTTTCTTTTATTTTTGTATTTGTTGCACCATATCATTACTGGAGTTGAATGTGGCATAATTTACTTAATACTCTAAAGATATTAACTTTTCTTTTAAAATTCGAATTAAAAAAATTTTTTTTTAAAAAGTGGGCGTGGTCGTTCTCCGATTTTGCTAATTTTTAGTAAGTAGACATATAGTACAAGAGTAACGTTCCTGCCAAATTTCATCATGATATCTTCAAACGATTGCCAATAACAGCTTGCAAAACTTCTAAATTACCTTCTTTTAAAAGTGGGCGGTGCCACGCCCATTGTCCAAAATTTACCATTTTTCTATTCTGCGTTATAAGTTCAACTAACTTACCAAGTTTCATCGCTTAATCCGTATTTGGTAATGAATTATCGCACTTTTTCGATTTTTCGAAATTTTCGATATCGAAAAAGTGGGCGTGGTTATTGTCCGATATCGTTCATTTTAAATAGCGATCTGAGATGAGTGCCCAGGAACGTACATACCAAATTTCATCAAGATACCTCAAAATTTACTCAAGTTATCGTGTTAACGGACAGACGACGGACGGACGGACATGGCTCAATCGAATTTTTTTCGATACTAATGATTTTGATATATGGAAGTCTATATCTATCTCGATTCCTTTTACCTGTACAACCAACCGTTATCCAATCAAAGTTAATATACTCTGTGAGCTCTGCTCAACTGAGTATAAAACAAGTAAGGAAGGTAGTTGGCGTAACCGAACATTACATACTCAGTGAGAGGTATGGTGACAGCAGATAAATAAACCATGTAGGAAATGCAACAGAGGGAAACCTGGAATGTGCTTGTATGACAGTGGATCACATCGAAAGGCACAAAGAGTATTTTATGAGGAAGTGGCCATAGTTCTATAGGCTGGGACGCCATCTTAGGGATATAGCCATAAAGGTGGATCAGGGTGACTCTAGAATGCGTTTGACGATATGGTATCAAAAGTAAGGTATTAATGAGGGTTTAAAGGGAGTTTGGGTTGTGTGATAGGTGGTAGCCTTGCGAGATATCGCATAAAGGTGGACCAGGGGTGACTGAAAATGCATGTACGATATGGGTATCAAATGAAAGGTTAATGAGTATTTGAAAGGGAGTAATCATTAGTCAATAGGTGGACGCCGTTTCGAGATATCGCACAAAGGTGGACCAGGGGCGACCTAGAATTTGTTTGTACAGTAGGGCATCAAACGAATGTGTTAATGAGTATCTTAAAAGGGACGAGTGGGCCTTAGTCGATAGGTGGATGCCGTTCGAAATATCGCCATAAAGGTGGACCAGAGGGTGACTCTAGAATGATGTGTACGATAGGGTATCAAATTAAAGGTATTAATGAGGTTTAAAAGGGAGTGGTGGTTGTGTATAGGTGGTCGCCTTTTCGAGATATCGCCATAAAGGTGGACCAGGGTGACTCTAGAAGCGTTTGTACGATACTGTGTATCAAATGAAAGGTGTTATGAGTATTTTAAAAGGGAGAATCCTTAGTTCCATAGGTGGACGCCGTTTCGAGATATCGCCATAAGGTGGACCAGGGGTGACCCTAGAATGTTTGTACAATATGGGTATCAAAAAAAAGGTGTTAATGAGCATTTTAAAAGGAGTATCCTTAGTTCCTAGGTGGACGGCCGTTTCGAGATATCGCCATAAAGGTGGACCAGGGGTGACCCTAGAATTTGTTTGCACAATTGGGCATCAAACGAAAGGTGTTTAATGAGTATTTTAAAAAGGGAGTGGGCCTTAGTTCTATAAGTGGACGCCGTTTCGAATATCGCCATAAAGGTGGACCAGGGGTGACTCTAGAATGTGTTTGTACGATATGGGTATCAAATAAAGGTGTTAATAACTTTTTCATTTTCTTCTACTTATATGGTATTGTCCACACCATTTTATAAAGTTTTTTCTAAAGTTATATTTCGCGTCAATAAAACAATCCAATTACCTTACCATGTTTCATCCTTTTTTCGTATTTGGTATAGAATTATGGCATTTTTTTCATTTTTCGTAATTTTCGATATCAAAAAGTGGCGTGTGGTCATAGTCGGATTTCGTTCATTTTTCCATACCAAGATAAGTGAGTTCAAGTAAGCACGTGAACTAAGTTCATTAAAGATATGTCGATTTTTGCTCAAGT